>JASDQU010714461.1:9945-27050 GCA_032191745.1 Picea mariana
GTCGAAGTTCCATTGACACTCATAGATATCTGGGTAAGCTTTCCACATAGGTTTATCAGCTTTCGTCTGAATAGTCTTATTCCTCCTAATGAAGGAATCATAGCAGGCCTTCCTATATCTTCACAAGTTCTTTCTGTCGTGATATTCACCTGTGTTTCCTCATCCAGAACACAGTCAATGTCGAAGTCTCCTATTCTTACTTCAATACATTCTTTTTCTTTGAAGACCTCTGATGAACCGATATGTCAATGATCATTCAGGGTTTCTTTCATCTATAGAAATACTTTCTCTGATTCTTTCTGGAGTTCTGCCATAATCTCAGTTGCATGAATTTTCTCTTGGTCTTCTTATCTCATATTCATCCTTTCAATTTGAGCAATCATTCTAGGGAAATCCAAAACTTCATGGTCCATAGCTTTTCAAAAAAGGCAACTAGGTTTCTACCAGGGCATTCCTTAGCCAGATGTCTCGGTCTTCTGCAACTGTAACAAATGGATAATACTCTCTTTCTCTTAAATGATCCCCATCATTTCCTGTACTGCACAATAGGATCATAGTAGTTAACCTGCAAAAAATTCTTTCTAGGATCCTACATCCATTTGTTAGTCCAAACATTCTTTCTATACATAGGTATAACATATTTTTCACTATTCTTATCAGATCTACTCATATCAAATCTTCTTTCTTCTATCAGTGCCCTAGTTTTCAAGCTAGGATAAATCTTATCAAACATGCCTAGATCCATACTTTAGAAACCAAAATTTCTAATAATCTTACTTCTATAGAACACAAAGCTTCCAGATCTAAAACTTTTCACTATTCTTACCTTTATCAGAGCATAAAGTGTTCAGATCTTACCTCTTTTCTTCAGATCAGACTTATTTTCTTTAGCACAGAGCTTCACAAACTGAGTAGAGTACTATGCACTAGAGCGACAGATCTACGCACAGAGATTTCACAATTTCCAGCCAGATCTTTGCACAAAGATTCTTCTTTCTCAGTTCCCAACAATCACAGTTTCAGGTCCCGGCATTGGAACCATTTTTTGGCACAGTGGCAGACCCAGGGTTCAACGCTACAATAATGCACCAAAAAAACCCTAACTACCGACCCTTTCAGTAACACCTGCGAAGAATATGAAGTCTCACCTGAGGTAGAGGCAGGGGTGGTTGCAGGACGCAGATGTCTACAACCTTAGTTGGGACACAGATCTGTGATTCTAACATTTAACAGAGCACTTAGCAGTAACCATTCATCAACATTCAATTTTTAGTAACAACGTAGACAAACCCTAATTCCAAAGCATTGCAGTATCCAACTAGATCTAGCATCTAACATCTCTTAGCATGACAAAATAGATCAGGTCTTAACAGATTCAGCACTAAGCATGTGTATATCAGTCAGATATAACATCCATGTTATTAAGCACTAAGCATCAATAGATCATTCATCTATATTAAAGCACTAAGCACATTAACATATAATCACATCAACACATTGCACAAAGCAGAGAAACACAACATATACGTGGTTCACCCCCCCCCTAGGGCTACTTCCACCAACTCTTCTTCTCATATATTATCTTTTATTAATCAGTTACATGCATAGAGCCTTAAAAACCCTACTCCTCATAGGACAGGAGATCTGTGCACTCCGCTAGATTCTTCTTCCCCAAGCTAGGTTATAGCACTAAGCCTTCTACATTCACTTGCACTCAGCTCTGCAAGCTTCACACAATATGCACAGAGCACTTACAATCCTTTGATCACATAGATCGATCACTATAACTTAGCACATTGGCCTAACATCACATAGATGCCCCTCTTTACATTGCCTAGACATCTATTTATACTTAACAAAATAGGCCTAAACATGGGTAAACCCATGGGCCGACATCCCATACCCATTACATAATCCCAAACCCCAAAAAAAACCCAAAAAGTGGTCGAGATCTTGTGATCTCTGCTTTGTCTTACGCTCCTCCTTTGACAAGTTGTCGAAGTCCCAAAATAGGTCAAACTTGACCAAGGATCTCCCAAAACTTGGTCAAGGGCCAACAGGACCTAACCTCCCTAACCCCTCACGTAGATAGAATACTATATTTTCCATGTAATAAATGTTGATATTAATAAGGCCTAGTAATAAGGAAGAATAAGTCAAATGTAAGAAGACCTAATAGAATATTTCGCTTATAGAAATATCTACCTCTAGATTTTTCTTTTGGTAGATGGATTTAGTATAAATAGGAGTCGAGGGCATGAGAAGTTTTTGTCTTGATAATTATTGTAATAGATCACTACTCTATTAGAGATTTCCTTTGTGAAGAGGCAAGTGAACATTGTTTCCTATCAATAAAGGTATTATTTTGGTGTTGTGGTTTCATATATTGTGTTGTTCCACTATTATTCTCTGTAGTATTTCTATTTTTATCTATTATAATAGATCTGGTACCTTACAAGTGGTATCAGATCACTTCCCTTGGTAAGAAATTGTGGGTTAATTGTTTTTAGGGTAGAGACATATTCCAACATCTTAAAACTACATTGATATGTAGTTCAACACATAAATCTGCGGTCGAGGAAGCATGCACGCAGTAAATACAAAAGGTACTCAAGCTCAAAATGTTGGACACCCTTGTAACCCTTGTTGGTACCCCTCTGAGTAGTAGAGCATCCGAAAAACACCTATATATGGGTTGACCTAGGTATCTTGAAACCCTTCGTTGATCAACCAGTCGATTGCCTGACTGATATAGTGCCATTGAGAATAGCACTCGGGAAGATACTCTCTAGTACTTGGGTAATTGGGTAGTATGGCTAAGGGTACGGTTTAGCCTCCCTAGTTGGTCCCTTGATATATTGGGTCGAGTACTACTGTTCAACCCTGCACATATATCAGCGAGCTATAGCAGAGGGAAAACCCTTTTTTGTAGAAACCCTCAACACCCTAACCCTTGGCATGGAAATAGAACAATGAAGGAACATATAAAATATATTATCATGTAACCTTTCCTCCTACATTCGGGTTGGAAAATTACTACACATTTCTTCTTGTTAATAATTTGGACATTTCTCCACTGAAGTATTATACAGATCGAAGTATAACTCTGCAGGAGTAAAAACAACTTATGGAGCCTTCCCACACCCTTATTTGGGACCTATCCCATTGGATTCCCCTCTCCGCATTGATCATCGTGATACCCTTTACCCGTAACCCTGTTTCTATGTGGTCCCAAATGCCCCTTTCATGTTCCCCCTTTCACCATGGCCCACACACATAACCAAGAACTTGAATCATGCCTCAATACCTTGTCATTTGATTTCTCTGAGACACAACAGGTAGTGCAAAAAATCAATGCCAATGTTACCACCATCAATGCCAAAATGCATTCCACCATAGACACCAAAATGGAAACCGTGAAATAGGACCTGTCTTCCCAAATGCTAAGCCAACTTGAATCCTTCGCTGCCCAGCTCTACGCCAAGATGAATATTCTTGGAGACCTTACCTCATTTGAAAAACCTTTGCACCATGAAGATGAGACTTCCTCCAATTCCCACAGTTTTCCATCCCATCATTTTCATCATGATCTACGCCTTCCTCGAGTGGATGTGAACAAATTTGATGGCTCAGATCTCACAAGTTGGGTCACCTAAATGGAACATTACTACTCTTTTCATGGCATTGCCAATGAGCTGGACAAAATCCATTGCGGTGTTCTCCATTTGGATCATGAACATTGGAAATGGTGGAAATGGTGTAAAAAGGCACACGAAGGCTATGTGTCTTGAACATAGTTTGTTGCAGAGCTCTGACTACTTTGACACTGACACCCATCATGTAGGTCATTTGACCAAGTTGAAAAAAATTGGCCTAGTGGAAGAGTTTATAGCTACCTTTGAGAAATTATCTTTCAAAACAGAAGGCATGACATATGCTTTTTTCAGGGAATGCTTTATCAATAGCCTCAAGGATGAAATATGTTCCCATGTCGTCATGGCTCTCCCCCAGACTTATTTGGAAGTTACAAAATGGGCCAAGGAATAAAACCAAGTATTCTCCGCCCAAACTAGAAAAACACCCTTTATTCCTCACCTTAAACCCCCCCTTCCCACCCCTCCTACCACTCCCCTCAAGATCCATAAATTTACTCAGACTAAAATGGACGAACGCCAACTTAAGGGTCTTTGTTATAATTTTGATGACGAGTATTTTCCAGGGCACAAGTGTAAGGAACATAATGCTTTTATAGCTATGTCTGAGGATGTTTTTGAAGAAGAGTCAAATTTTTCTCATGTACTCGAGCTACCCCCACCAAATGATCTCCCTCCACCCTCTGATCCATCGACAATTGAACCACAAATTTCTCTCAATGCACTCACATGTTTCTCTACTCCCCAAACCCTCAAAGTAATTTGCTACATTAAGAACCGAAAATTCATCATTTTAGTTGACAGTGGCAACACCCATAATTTTATTCATCATCGCATTTCCCAAGAATTCAATTTCTATATCCATCCAGTTAATAATTTCCAAATCATGATTTCCAATGGAGGTTCCATGAAATGTGGAGGGTGTTGTGAAAATGTGCGCCTCCAAATTGGTCAATATCACCTGAAATCTCATATTTTTTCTATTGACATGGGTGTTTGTGAAATTTTACTTGGTGTATAATGGTTACACATTCTTATCCCTATCACCATGGATTTATAGAAATTAACCATGCAATCCCATCAAGAGGGACAACAACACTAGTTCCAAGGCATCATAGCAGGGTCACCAGAGATCATCATCTCCCATTGAATGGAAAATCTCTTCAGAAAAGTTCATTCTGGAATTATTTCCCAACTTCATGCCATTCAGGCGGTTGAGACACCCTATGCACATCCCAACCTTCAATCTATCCTCTCCCAACACCAAGTTGTGTTTCAAACCTTGCAGGGACTCCCACATTATCGTGGTATCCATGATCATTCCATTCCTCTTGTTCTAGGAAGTCTTCCTCCAAATGTTCTCCCTTATTGTCATCCCTTCACCTAGAATAATGAAATTGAGAATATTGTTCAAGAATTGCTAGAATTCAGTGTCATATGTCTTAGTACCAGTCCCTATTCTTCTCCAGTATTCATGATACTCAAGAAACAAGGTACTTGGCGCATGTGTCCTGGTTTTCAAGCTCTCAACAAAATCACTATCAAAGAAAAATTTCCCATTGTTGTCATTGATGAACTTTTGGATGGATTAAGTGGTGCTCAGTATTTAACCAAACTTGATCTTCACTCTGGCTACAACCATATTTGTATGAAAGAATAAGACATTCCCAAGACTGCACTCAGAACTCATGAGGGTCACTATGAGTTCTTGGTTATTCCATTTGGCCTCTATAATGCTCCCTCCACTTTTCAAAGTCTCATGAATCATGTCTTCCATCCTTTCCTCCATCATTTTTTCTTGGTTTTCTTTGATGATATTCTCATCTATAACAAAACTTAGCAAGCACATCTCTCCCATGTGGATAAAGTCCTCCAGCTAGTGTCTCATCACAAACCTTTTCTTAAGCAGTTTAAATTTGATTTTGGAGCCTCTTAACTTGAGTACATGGGACATATTGTTGGAATGGATGGTGTCCAGGTAGATCCAAAGAAAATTGAATCTATGTAGGATTGGTCGTGCCCAAAAAATCTTAAAAGTCTACGTCGATTCCTGGGTTTAACGGACTATTATCACAAGATTTTTAAGAATTATGGAAAAAATGTAGTTCCTCTCATAGCTCTACTTAAAAAGAGTGCTTTCAATTGGACTCTAGTATCCGACCATACCTTCAAATCCGTGAAAGAGACTATGTGCACTACTCTAGTTCTGGGTCTCCCTCACTTCAACAATACCTTTGTATTGGAATGCGATGCCTCAAGGAAATGCATTGGGGATATTCTCATGGAATATGGCAGACCTTTGGCTTTGACCACCAAACAATTGTCTAAGCACCATTTGGTCCAGTCAAACAATGAAAAGGAAATGTTGGCTATTCTTCATGATGTGGATCTTTGGCATCCTTATCTCTCGAGGAAATGATTCCAAATAAAAATTAATCATCAAAGCCTCAAGTATTATTTAGAACAAGGAATTTCTTCCTTGGAGAAACAAAAATGGGTATCCAAGTTGTTTCGATATGATTATGATATAATATACAAAAAAGGAAAATAAAATGTGGTGGTTGATGCCCTTTCTAGGAAATATGAAGAAGATGTGTCTCTTTTTTAACTCTCATTCATTTTCACATATTAGCTTCAGGCGGTTCGCCAGGAATGGTTGCAAGACCCCAAACTTTCAAGACTAATCCAAACATTGCAGTAGGATCTACAAGCTTCTCTAGGGTACTCTTGGCATCAGGATGAGATACTTTATAAAGGTCTCTTGTATTTAAGAAAACAATCGAACCTTAAATCCACTGTGCTCTATGAATTTTTTTCTTCACCTACAACTGGGCATTCTGTTTTTACCAAAACCTATGAACAAGTCAAACGTTCTTTTCTTTGGGATGGTATCAAACAATACATTAACACCTTTGTGGTTGAATGTGATACCTATCAATGCAATAAGGGAGAGACAGACAAATCCCCAGGCGCACTCCAACCACTTCTGATCCAACCTACTATTTGGACAAATATTTCTATGGACTTCATTGTTGGCTTACCTAAATCAGGAAATAAGTCATTCATCATGGTAGCAGTGGATCAACTTTCCAAATATGCGCATTTCTTTGCTCCTCAACACCTATTCACTACCCCCACAATAGCTCAATTGTTTATGGATAATATCTTCAAACTCCATGGCATGACTCATTCTATTGTGTCTGACCATGATCCCACTTTCACCAGCACTTTCTAGCAATAATTATTCCAACTTCAGGGAACCCAATTACACCTCAACACAACATATCATCCTCAGACTAATAGCCAAACTGAAGTAGTCAACAAGTGTTTGGAAATATATTTGAGGTGTTTTGTATCTGATAAACAAAATTAGTGGGTTCAGTGGTTACCCCTCATTGAATGGTGGCACAACACTTCTTACCACACCACAACTCGCATGACTCCCTTTGAAGCAGTTTATAGAAAACCGCCACCTTTAGTTGTATCATACATGCTATATGTCTCCAAGGTTCACTAGATGGATCAAACTCTTACAATATGCATGACCACCCTCTCTATTCTCAAATAAAATTTATTCATGGGTTAGAATTGCATGAAACAATAAGCATATAGGGGTCGTTTTGAATGTGACTTTGCTAAAGGGGAGTGGGTGTTTCTTCATCTACAATCTTATAAGAAAACGTCACTCAAATCCCAATATTGTCAGAAACTCTCCCCCAAATTCCATGGTCCGTACCGTATTCTCAAGAGAGTGGGGTCAATGGCCTACCAGTTAGAGTTTCCCAATCACTCTAAGCTCGAACCTATTTTTCATGCTTATTGCTTAAATAAAGTGATCGGAACTAAGTGCCATACTCAGACCATTCTAACTAAGTTGGATGAAGAAGGTTCCATTTGGTTACATCCACAAGAAGTCATGGACCAGTGTGAGCGTCATCTCTACTAACACATTATTAAGGAATTTATAGTTCATTGGAATGAAACACAACCAGAAGATGCCACCTACGAGTTGCCCACCATTCAGTAGCAATTTCTCCATCTCAATTCTTGAGGAAAAGGTTGTTTTTAATGGGGAGGGAATGTTAGGGACCTAATCTCCCTAACCCCTCACGTAGATAGAATAATATATTTCCCATGTAATAAAGGTTGATATTAATAAGGTCTAGTAATAAGGAAGAAAAAGTCAAATGTAAGAATACCTAATAGAAGCTTTCGCTTCTAGAAAGTTCTTCTTATAGATTGTTCCTTTGGTAGATGGGTTTAGTATAAATAGGAGTCAAGGGCATGGTAAATTTTTTTCTTGAGAATTATTTTAATATACTACTGCTCTGTTTGAGGTTTCCCCCTCGAAGAGGCAAGTGAACAGTGTTTCCTATCAAGAAAGGTATTATTTTTGGTGTTGAGGTTTCATATATTGTGTTGTTCTGTTGTTATTCTCTGCAATTTTTTTTTTTTGCTATTATAATAGATCTGGTACCTTACAAATATCTTTCTAGAAGCAAAAGCTTCTCTTAGGTCTTCTTACATTGACTTGTTCACATTTATTAAATAGGCCTTATTAACTAATTTCGACCTTTATTACAAGGAAAATATATTATTCTACCTACATAAGGGGTTAGAGAG
The DNA here is from genome assembly GCA_032191745.1 of Picea mariana. Lineage (NCBI taxonomy): Eukaryota > Viridiplantae > Streptophyta > Pinopsida > Pinales > Pinaceae > Picea > Picea mariana. The sequence continues at coordinate 18,222 of JASDQU010714461.1, forward strand.
GTTAGGTCCCTAACATGTCGTACCCCTTGAAGAACGGTATTTTCCTCAATGATTGAGATGAGGAAATTGTTGGAGAATGGTGGTCAGCGCCCAGGTGGCATCTTCTAGATTTTTATATTTCCACTCGACTAACACTTCCTTGATACTGCGTTGATGGAGACGATGCTCTCCTTGGTCCAAGATTGTTTGTGGATGTAACAAAATGGAACCTTCTTCATCCAACTTAGGGAGACTTGTTATATAAAAAAATTCTACACTCCGTGCATCTTTCTTTGATGGCCTTCAATTTCCCTCTGTAGACTTTAATTCCCCTTTTTCTCACTCCAGAGTAAAATATACATATTTTTGTCTATATATGTGACCTACAGTTAGACAACTCGCATATACACAGGTTTCACCATTACAACCCACCTACATAGGGATTGGTGCTCAAAAATTAAAAAATATGTCAAGTTTCCATGACATGTCACAAGATCCATGATCCTTGACCTTCCATATACTGGAAACGCTCTAACTCGACTCTTCAATTCCATTTGGAGGCTATAAACTGAGCCGTATACAAGCCTTGAGGACAATTCATCATTGAGAGAAAAGACACTCTAGAGAAATTTCACCTCATAATTGAGTCTGCATCCCTTTCCTTGAAAGTATGAACTTCTTATGTTCATCCACCAAGATATTCCTATCTTGAGATGGAGAACTTCATTGACTCCTACTACTTGTGAGCTTGCCTTTGTGGAGGATTGAAGTGGTGGAGGCCCAGCTGGAGGGACTTAGTTTCTCGGTTTCGTTATGTGCCATTACAAAAGTTTGTCACCTATGTACTTATGTTGATTACATTAATAGAAATATCATTTTCTCCTCCAATTGATATATTGCAAATATTTGTATTACTTTTAGTGGGTGTATTTTTTATGTATGTTGATGGATTATGCTAACATTATATATCATTTCCACATGGTTGTGTATCTTTGTTTTTTTGGATAATTTGCAAGTATAAATCTTTCGGTCGTGGGATCAACGATGGTTTTCTTCGGACGTCTGAACGAGGTAGGATTCTAGCCTTCTCTTTTTAGCATTTTTATTTATATAGCATACTTGAGAATAGAGTTTATTTTTGGGTGTCGTTCCATCTATTTTGGTTTTCCCCTAGCCATATAGATATTTTCCTCGTAAAAAGACTGGTTTGAGTTTGGCACTTAGTTCCAAGCACTTTCTTTAAGAATGAGACATGAAAAACATGATAGAGCTTAGAATGATTGGGAAGAGTTAAATGGTAGGCCACATGCCCCACTTGATTGATAATTTTCCAATCAATATACCCTTGGAGTGATTTTTTTTTCCATTTCCACCATTTCCATCTTTCAAGATCGAGAGGGAGTGTTGATTTTTGTAGCTTCAGGCAGGTATTCTCAGATGGCCCTAGATGTTGGGCATGTGGGAATCATCATGGGAACCACATCACACTTTCAGTTTGGAGAAAATCCCCTTGTATTTGTGTGGGGGATTCATGGGTTTGATGATGGGTTTTGTGAGCTTGTGTTGGGGATTCACACCCACAAGGAAAGCCTAATTTGATGTTGACTTGTGGACGAGATTCTATTGTGATCCCTAAATATTGTATATATAGGAGAGAATTGATTGTGAAATAATCATCACATGGAAGAATGGATTTAGCATAAAGTGATTATACACTTGTGCTATGAGACTTGGTGATCTCAACAAAGGGAAAGTTTGCAAGGTGGAAAATCTATCCATGAAGAGAGAAGCGAAGAAGGTCGCACGTGTGGAGCGATTGTTTTATACTATACACAATTTGTAGGAGGGAAACATGTGTATATATTCAGGTTACAGAAGGACAAATCACATATACAATATACACGAGTAGCAGTGGAGAAAACAATGTGTATACACGATTTTCCAGTAAGGTGAATCACGTATATATTTTTTTGGATAGGTACAGATCCATACAAGCTGACAGGTGACATCAATAGGCCATACAGGTGGTCTACAACAGATTTGTGGGTAGAGGATATTTCCCAAATATTGTTTAGGTTTGGTTTTCTAATTTATATGGTTATTGGAGGAAAAGTTTGTCCTCATATTTGGTGACATTGTATTGGCTGAGAGGACTAGTTTTGTCCTTAGTCTTGGTGACATTGAGAGGACTAGTTTTTTCTTTGGATTTGAAGGATTGGATAAAGTTACATAAAAGTATTACTGGGTCTATTTTGTATTGATGATTCAAATATGATATTGTTGTTTTCAGTCAATAATTGAAGTGAAAAGTTGTTCAATGATAGTTAGATCACTAAGAAGAAATTTTGAGATATGAAATTGGTCACATAGAGTTTCATGTGAAAAATTAAAACACACACAAACAAACAAAGAATCCCAAGTGGTTTGATCCAATGGTGAGTAGCAAGACATTTCTCACCATTGGGTAAGGTTCAATTCCCTTTAGGGATTTCTTGGATAGTGTTAAAATAAAGGAACATGAGACTGTGGATGAATTTAATATCAAATTTGATAAAATCATTCAAGACATCCCTTAGAATCATCAACCTAACCCAACCTCCATATTGTTGTATTACCTTAACTCTTTCCAAGGCCAATTCAATGTCTTTCTAAATGAAGCCAATCCCAATGATATGATGGAAGATAAGAAGAAAGATAAGAGTTTGGAAGAAAATTGGAGTCTATTGTGAAATCTAGATATCTTAATCCCTCCTAGAGTCAAAGATGATCCTAAGCCTAAAATTTTCCATTCTACCAAGCCCTCTCTTGATCCTTTCACCGCCATCTTAGAGGGAATTAAAAGTTTAGAAATGAATTTCACGCAGACGACGATTAATTTTTAGAATAGATTGGTTTGTATTGAGAGACATCAACATTAGAACCAGTTTCCTCTTAGAAATGGGTATTGGGGCCCTTCTCCAAGTTAAAGACCTTTCACAGCATTGGATTCAACCAATATGATTGAACAAAAAATGCCTTACTATTATCAAGCTTGTGATGGCTTTCAAGTAGTTTATTTGCATAAATTTTGTAACATTTACTTATCAACCGAAGTTCGTAAGATTATAAGGTGCAGACACTGTATGTGCAGAACTAGTCTTATTGTCACTCGAAACCCTATGAAATGGTAAATATAATGCAAACTAAAGAAGCGATTTTGCATAGTTAATTCAAAAACAAAGGTTATCTATGGACCATTTACTTATGATGATCTTCAATGATAAAAAAATAGGTTATATATTTATACCGATAGATGTATCTATAAAACATACTTCATTGGACCAGATAGGTTTGAAATCCAAAATGCCACTTTTTCTTGTTAATCAATAGACTAATATAAAAACAAAACAATGATTCAAGATGCTTTCAAGAAACTATTAATCTCAATAAAACCATTGCAGGTACGCCTTCATAATTCAAATATAATTTAATGCATCTATGAGTGTAGAAACACAAGTTATGAGGTCGATTCAACTTCTGTAATTGAATTAATTTGATAACAATACACTTAACAATTGATATGATCCCAATTGGTAAGAAGTCATTCCTGTAGGTGATGATTGTAGATGAAATTCATTAACTGTAACTTAAATTTGTTGTAAGATAACAAAGTATTACAGGAAATTAATAGTTATTATAGGAAATAAATACAATTACAGGAAAAGGAAGAACTATAGAAAACATATAGAATTAAAGAATACAACACATACCAGAGGTAGGGGGGCCTCCTAATCTGGAATATGTTGTAAGAGATGCTCAAAACACTAAAATCGTATTAACACAATGAATGGAACATAATATTCTTGGGTTCAATATCTAAAATAACAATTCCACAGGTTACAATATGTTCCTCCAATATAAATCCAATCTCCTAACATATATTACTATCCCAATACAATTTTATATCTCTATTTTTATTGATTTTACATGAAACACGGAGAATTATTAGAAACATAACTCTTTCCTCAATTACTGCATTGCTTAGATTCACATTCTCGTTTCAAAACAGGGGATAGGAGATCCTTGAGGTATTCTATGCCACAGCCTTGATTATTTAAGTGATGAAGGTTGTCTAGCTTCCTCCAGCCATGAATCCAAGATTTCAGGAGTGAAATTGTGGATCTTCAAAATCTAGCCTGCATATTCCTCTTTCCAGCTACTGCGTTGACCATGCATTCACTAAAGGGTAATGATCATCTTGAGGAAGATTCTATATGTATTTCACCATCTCATGAAGCTCAAGAATAATATCCAAGTGGTTGATATTAATTTGCTTAAGTGTAGCTATCCAAACCTTGGACGAATTACAGAAAATAATTTTGGTAATAATACATGAAATTCTGACAATTAGATGAGTAAATGACCCTTAATAACATTTTACAAATAAAAATAAGGAATTTGAGATTAAAAACAATTTATTACCTTTAATATGCTTGTTATTCCATTAATGTTGTGGAAGTTGGTGAAAGGGAGGATTTTAATGAAAAAATAGAAGGAAAATATGCTTAATTGGAAGGGGTTGTTAGAAAAACAGGACCGTGGAGCAATAAAATAAAACAAATGTGGAAAAAAAACACAGAAGATACACAATACAATAGAGACACAGATTTGTGTGGTTCACCCAGTGTGGGCTACGTCCACCAGAGAAATTGCCAAGTCCTTCCTTTATTATTATCCAACAAATGAAGAGATACAACCTACAACAAAACCCGATGTAACTTCCTCTTCTTTCTCTCACAGTCTCCTATCTCAGAATACAATATTCACCATCAACCATAGCTGCAATACATTTCCCTCATAAAAGAGGGTTTCCTTTTAGGGCAAAAAACCCTAACATAATCTCTATCGTTAGATCTACGACCTTATAATGAACGGTCCAGATTTACAATGAAATTACAATATACATTTACAAGGCAATTTTTCCTTCGGGGGCTTCGCCCTTGAACCCCCACTGGGGGCCCGCTTGCCCCCAAACCCCCTAGCCGGGGGGATAGCCCCCCCTCTACACTCCCCCGCGTGGAAGAGTGTACATACTTCTGGGGTGTAAATACTTCATAGGGTATAAACATGGCTGAAAGTAAAAGACCTCTGAATCAGAAAGATAATCAGGCTCCACAACTAACAGGGGTGAAAAGTGTCAAAATTGAGACCCAATATCTCCCCCACATAAAGGGTATTTCATCTCCCCCACATAAAGGGTATTTCATGTCCCCTATGCAGTTACTTTTACGCAATCACATATAATGTTACTCCCCTATGCAATTACTTTTACGCAATCATGTATAATGCTACTCAAAAATTGATCAAAACTATTTAGACTACTTCCTCAAGCATTTCCTATTGCATGAATGAGGAGATTCAAATTAGATGATGAATGAACTTGTCCCCTTGATTTATGCATCTTGATTTGATTTTTAACCTTATGTAATGATTCTTATTTTTTGGTTCTAGTCATACCTATTCTTGGGACATTTCCTTAAAAATTTATGCTTATTCTTTAATTGCTAAGGTTTTCTCTCATTTTGGCACTTTGTTTCTTAAGAAATACATTCTCTACTTTTATTCTTCTATTTAGAACTTCCAATAGTTCTTTTCAATTTATTGATTTTCTTTCTCTTCTTCAATAATTTCGAAGTAAAACATGAGATATTTGGAAGTTACTTGAGTTTCATATATCTAAGGTTCTTCAAAAATCTATTGTTCAAAATCAACCTCTTTTCTTAGTGTAGGATAAATAATTGAAACTCCTAGTTATATGATTCTTGGGTAAGTTATATGATTCTTGGGTAACTTGGAAGATTGAAACTATGTCTACTTGTATATTTTTGGTGGCTTCAAATATATTATATCTACATGTGAATCTGATCCCTCATCTTGTTTTAATTTTTCATCACAAACCCTCTTGCTTTCCATTAATGGGTATTTCATGGTTTTCATTAATTAGTGTCCCTTCTTGACGATTTCTAGTAATTGTTGTTCCTTGAAAACCATTTTTTTGGGTATGTAATCAAATTATATTAATATTTACGATCTGCACACTGGAGGATCAAGCAATACACATCCCGAGAGACCATGAAAGTCTCTTGGGATGAAAAATAAAAAATATCCTGCCCCAATGGGTAAACCAAGCATGAAGTGTCTTGTTTTGTATTATGATTAAACCAAGCATGAAGTGTCTTGTTTTGTATTATGATTAAGATATAACATAGGCATAAGAGTCTAAATTGGCCATAGCTACGTATTAAACTAGATAAAACAGAGGAAAACTACAAAAACAACATAGAAATTTAAAAAACAGGGAACTCAGGGTTCCTGATTTGATTGGTTGTCGACCATAGCAGAGGAAGCTCCAAATCATGGACCAGTAAAATAAATGGCCAAGGCCTGGACCAACAGCAGAAGTGTTGAATCCTTGGCTAGCAGTAGGTGGTTAGAAGATTCCTCTATGCTTGCGATCGATCCAAGTCACAACCTTTATCAAGTATTTTTTATGAGACTCTAACATCTCCATCCTTCTCTTAAGATGGTGAAAATCCTCATTTTTGGGTAGCATGCCAAGTGAGACCATTGTTTTGACACGATAGTATAATTATAGGGTGTGAAAAACTTGGAGTTCTTGGTTCTGGAGAAACCCAAATACCGAATCACCCCACCGACTTCAAATTCGACCTCAACATCCTCCTTAAACTCATGAGACGGGCGTACTTCATCTTCCAAAGCCGACATGGCCTCTTTTTCTTCCTCAGCCACGAAGTGCTCATAGTGTTCTGCAACATCCAGTGTTACCTTGGCAGCCCGATATGGCCCGATTCGATACAGCCCAACACTAGAAGAGCGAGGTTTTCGTCCCCAAAGTGCCATCGAGCGGACAAGAAAAATGGTCGGAGTGACATTCCAACAGTCGAAGAGCTTGCAGTCTCTCGAAACCAAATCCAACAGAGCAGGAGTGGAAAATGTAGAGTTGTGGATATGAACATAAAGGGAAATGAAGTCCTCGGTGACCATACTAACTCTTCCTACTTTCCCATGACAGACCATGATTGTCGATTTCTTACTATAAATCTTTCCTAGGTTTGATTTTGTTTTCTTAATTCTTATACAATGATCCATTTGATTAAGTCATAATGTTTTTTTGTATTCTTGCTGCCATTTTTGTGAGGTTTTACAGTAGAAAGAAAGGAATACTTATTTTCTTTGTTTTCTTTAGATGTTGTGAAAGACAAATATGATATAGAAATACAACAATGTAAGTTTCTTTACAAGTTAAGAATTCCTGAAAAAAAAAATGCAACGTATTTCCAGGGATCAATTCACTAAGCACGTGGAACTCCTTTTCTCCAATCGAGGTTCTTTCAATCTTTGTTTAAAAATGGAGTCCATTCCTTTCCCTTTAACCTCTAATTTTTGAACCACTTCACTCCCTCTTGTCGTAACCCTGTCAATATTGCTAGAGACTCCTCTATGAAATATATCATTATATCTCATATTCAAGTGTTTTATCCATCAAACGTCTCAGTAAATTCCCTTGTTACTCTGTCATTATGCCCCTAAAATTGTTCCAACAGTTGTAACCAACCAGCTCTGTGGAAAATGATCTCGCGTTCTCCGTAATTTTCTACCAGTTCAATCCCCATCGAATTGTTTATAAATGTAATTTTTTATTCCTAAAGTAGAAAAGAGGTTATAATTTGTAAATGATACAAGAGCATTTGATAAAAGTTGAAGATGTTTTCCTAATTTCAAATATTATGTGATAATATTAGAATTTAAAGAGGTCAATTAAGTTTAGAATTTAAAGAGGTAAATTAAATTTAGTTAAAATTTAAGTTTAGAATTTAAAGAGGTAAATTAAGTTTAGTTAAAATTGTTGAAAAAAATAATTATTATCATTCAATTTCCACAAATAACATGTTAATCTCAGCATGATTATATTATTGTAAGATAAAAATAGTTTTTAATGGAGCACTTACTATAAACACAACTTCATCCGTTGAATGCTGTTTCCTGCTTATAAAAATAAGCACATCCTCCCTATTTGAAGCTTGTCTACGTAATGAGGGTAAATGCGGTCGCAGCTAGAAGATTTAGTGGATCCGTTTCCACGTGAAAAAAGGATTGTGTCCATTCGACTTTTTGACGGGTGTCTGCAGTAGTACGTCAATTTGACAGGTTCCAAATTTTAATCCAAGTAAACAATGACGTCAAATACGGCTTCGCACGCCAAATACGTGCTACAGCCCGTCAAATTAGAGTCGTGTACTGCCCACCTCAATATTCCATCATTGTTGATCCGAGTTCCTGCAGATCTTTATGTACGATTGTATGGTGTATTTCGATTCTTTGATATTTTCATTACACCGTAATCTCTGGATATCTTTCACCATAGCAATTCTATGAGCAAACTTCCATTGCTGTTGAAATCTGAAGTCAATGGCAAGTGAAGCTAAAGTAACGTTTGATGAAACTCTTGATGGCTACTGCATTGTAGAGGATGTTGTTTCTGACGAGGCCGCGATGCGTAGATGCAACGGCTTCATGGCACTCTCAACGAAGTGTGGTCGCAGAAGCTATCAGAAAACAAGAAGCAGTTTGAGAATTGCCAACAAGTTCACAGAGTGTAACACCAATGAAGTCTACGACAGGAAAAGGAAAAATGAAGGGGGGCTTGTAAAACGTGTAAACAATCCTTATGTTGAACAGATAGATATTGCTATTGAAGAGCTGAATTCTAGGATTGGAATAGAGAAGAGGTTGAAAGCTGGTTATGAGAAGAGCCTTCAGTATGTGAAGGAAATTCTCATGTCGTATTCT
>JASDQU010714463.1:6519-21823 GCA_032191745.1 Picea mariana
GAACCTGGTCACAAGTGCATGGCCAAGGATAATGCATATTACATAGAGGTTCTTTCAGATAGTGATGGGGAGGAGGAAGAAGGACAAGATCAGGCATCAAGAATGACAATCTGGATGAGGAGTAGCCACATAAGGAGGTTATGGGTGGGACTATTGCCACTCTATCAGGTGTTCCTAGATTTCACACTTTCATAATCCATGGAGTATTACAGTGACAATGTGTCACGGTTTTTGATTAACCATGGGACAACCCACAACTTCATTTAATCATCTTTGGTGGCTAGGAGAGGCATTCCCACATAATACTTTGAGGGATTTAGTGTAGTGGTAGTTGATGTGTACAATATGACATGCACACAGAAGGTTCCACAGTTGGATGTGACGTTGTGAAAATACACGTTGATAGTTGAGTTTTATGTAGTTGAACTATAAGACACTAATGTTTTCTTGGGTTTTCAGTGGATTTATTCCATGGGGAAACATTCTTAGAACTACCAAACAATGGAGCTGGAATTCGGGGAAACTGGTGGTAAGAAGGTGGTTCTGAGGGGTATGGTTGATGGTACTCCTAATATTCTTTCATCCAAGCAGATGGAAAGAATTTTCAAGAACGATGATGTAGCTTGTGCAACAAAGTTTCTAATTACATCTAATAAGTCTTCAGATAGCAGTTGAATTTTTCATGTAGACATTCAGTCATTTTTGGGAAAACATGATTGGGTTTTTGGAGATATTCCTCTAGGGAGACCTCTTGAAAGAGGCTTCGAGAACAACATTGAGTTAGAAGAAGGGGCCAAACTAGTGATAACTAATCCTTATAGGAACCCAAGGAATTTCAAGGATGAAATAGAGAAGACCATCAAGGAGTTGTTAGATATGGGGCATATCAGACCCAGTTCCAATCCATTCACTTCTTCAGTGATCTTGGTTAAGAATAAGAACAAAACTATGAGGATGTGTATTGACTATCGGGATTTGAATAAGAAAACTATAAAAAAATAGATATCCCCTTCCCTGGATCGATGAGCTATTGGATGAATTGTGTGGGGAAGTCTATTTCTCAAAGATTGATCTTTGATCAGGATATCACTAGATCAAGGTCAGGGAGCATGATGTTCACAAGACTACTTCCAGGTGCCATTATGGGCACTATGAGTTCTTGGTCATTCCTTTTGGGTTGACCAATGAGCCTACCACTTTCCAGTTTTGCATGAACCACATTTTTAAGAAGGAGTTGCATAAGTTTCTTTTAGCATTCTTTGATGATCTCCTTATATATAGGACATGGGAGGATCACTTGAGGTAGTTGGACGAGGTATTGATAATTATGGGGGAGAATTCATTATATGCTAAGGCATCGAAATATGATTTTTTCATGACAAAGATTTTGTATTTGGACCATGTTATCAGTGCCTAGGGTGTGTAATTGAATCAAGAGAAGATACATGCCATATTGGATTGGCCACTGCCTAAGACACAAAGCTACATGGATTTTTTGGGTTGTGCACTTATTATAGGTGCTTTGTTAAGGTATTTTCAATAGCTCGATGCACCCATGATAGATATCACGAAGAAAGGGGAATTTGGGTGGACATGGGAATCTCAAAAGGCATTTGACAAGCTCAAGGAGGTGATGAGCACTTGTATAGTATTAGCACTTCCTGATTTCACTTAGCCCTTTATGTTTGAGTGTGATTCTTCGGGTGAGGGTATAGGAGTTTTGTTGATGCAAAACAAAAATCTGATAGCGTTTGAGAGTCGGAATCTCAAGGGACCATAAAGACGCTATTACATCAATGACAAGCATATGCTCACCATCATGCATGCCTTGGAAAAGTCCAAATAGTATTTGGTAGGGGGAATATTTTTGGTTAGGACTGACCACAACAACCTGTGATATTTCTTGGAACAAAAGGATCTTAATGAGAGACAACATAAATGGGTCATCAAGATACAAGCTTATGATTTTGAAATCGAATATGTGAAGAGCGAGAAAAATATTGTTGTTGATTCCCTTTCTAGGAAACCAACTGCATGTTCCCTTATAGAGGTTTCAACTGATTAGAATTACAACCTTTTGGTCGAATATTCCGAGAATAAGTTTGCTCATGAGTTGATGGATGGTCATATTTAGGATGATAGGTATAGAGTGGTGGATGAAGTTATCTTCTACAAGGACCGCATATATTTAGTTCTTGAGTCCACAATTAAGGAGAAGATCATAAGGGCTATTCATGATACACCATTGGCAGGGCACCCCGGATACTTCAAAACCTATAGGAATATCAAAGAGAGTTTCTCATGGAAGGGCCTCAAGGATGATGTGTTGCGACATGTGAGGGAATGAATGATTTTTTAAGATAACAAGTCATAGCATACTCATCCAACATGATTACTACATCATTTGTAAATTCCAAAATAAAAGTGGAAGGGTGTGCCGATGGATTTCATCACAGGTCTACCGAAGGTGCATGGCAGGGATTACACTTATGTAGTTGTTGATCGGTTGATCAAGTTGGCTCACTTCTTTGCGATTTCATTAGAGTATAAGGCACCATAGGTGGTAGAGATATTTTTTAGGGAGGTGTTTAGATTGCATGGATTGCCTAAGTACATTGTCAGTAACTGGGACAACAAATTTCTCAGTGCATTTTGGCAGGAGATGTTCAGATTGGCTAACATAGAGTTGAATCCTAGCACCACTTATCACCCTCAGATGGATGGCCATACAAATATTCTGAAAAAATGGCTTGAGGGGTATCTACGTAAATATGTGTTAGGTAGACACAAGGCATGGATTAAGTGGTTGCATCTATTAGAACATTGTTATAATACCACTTACCATATGTCCATTGGTATGACCCCATTCTAAGAATTATATGGCTATGATTCTCCTTCATTTATGGATTTGGTTTTTGGGGATATCAGGGCTCCCAAAACCAAGGATTGAATGCAAAGAGCCAATATATCATTAAGACCCTTAAGGATTACTTACAAGCTTCCTAGAATCAATAGAAGATGTATGTAGACAAACATAGCATTGAGCGTAGTTTTGAGGTAGGAGACTTGGTCTTCTTGAGGTTGCATCCCTATAATCCGTCTTCACTAAAGAAAAGTGGTGTAGAAAAATTGAAACTATGTTTTTATGGTCCATACAGGGTAATTCGACGAGTTGGGGAAGTAGCTTATGAGCTTGAGCTACCATAGGGTAGCAATATTCATAATGTTTTTCATGTATCATGCCTCAAGAAGGCACTAGGAGAACAATCCACTTCTTCAACAAAGTTTCCCCCACTAGATGAGGAGGGGTATTTGGTGTTGATTCCCGAGGAGATTATGGACATGAGGGAGAGGATATTGAGGAGCAAAATGATCAGAGGGTATCTTTTTGTCAGTCAAATTATTCGAAGATAATTCCAATACATTTAATCATGAATCCAACTTTCATAAAATTATGAAGTGCTAGGAAAAATATATGCTGAGCAAAGTCTTGGAAGTGTTGGAAAATAAATTGTCACACCACATTTGCAGCAAAAGGAAACACACCTAGAGTGAACTATGTGCAAGCAAGTTTCTACTGCATGGATGACTTTCTCAGTGAGAAATTACATGTTATGTATGTGTATCAATGTGGTTCGAAGTAGCTTAGATATGCTTCATAAGGGTACTTGATTCTTGATCAAAACCAACCAAAGGACCAGAAGCAGAGCATGCTTACTCTTGAACTTAAACAAAATTGATTCTCACTCCACAAGACATTAAATTAAAATTGCAATGCAGAAATAAAATAAACTCACACAAAAGAAAAGGGAACTATTTGGGAAGCATATACCAGAGACGAGGCCTTTCCTCCCTTGTCACACACTACCAAGAAAGACTACAATAAAGAAATCTTGATCCCCAACAAGCTCTTTATTCCAACATTGCAATGATTTCATATGACTCCCTCTCTAACCTTTTCTATAATGATTCCTTATCAATTTTCATTTTTTGTTGAAATCATGTCTCCTCATATTTATAAATGCATTCATAAGAGGAGAATAGGTTACAATAGACAAATCCAATCCCAAAACAAATGGATCTACAACCAAAACATGATCCTTCAATAGGTGAATCTGAAACCAAGAAATCCATTCTTAGTATTCTATTTATTAAACCACATAGGTTTATAATATACTGGCTCAAATGATAAAGGAGAAAGGGAGATATGATTTCCAAGTCACATTGTTGAGATGGATGCTCCATTTGATTGAACATTTTTGGAAAAATGGTTGCATAGGAAATCTAGAAAAATTATATTTATAAAACCATCCATATATCTCATATACTTGACTTTCTGAGGATTCTACTCTTTAGTCACCTAATTGGTCTAATTCTCAACAAAACCCATATCACAGAGTTTTGAGATTCTTCCTCATCTACGCGTAAAGCGCGCCCAAAATTGACTTCATGTTTACACCTGTCATTATTTGACTGGAATGTTGACCACAAGATGGGGACTACCATGTGCAACTTGGGTAAGTTTCAAGCAACATGAAACCACATTGACACATTTGCTAACAAAACCCATGTGCCCAAATTTCTTCTAGAGCCATGCTGATATGCTAATCATGGAGGTTGCTACATGATGAGATCAAGTGCTACATGAATTATAAAAACACATAATTTAATTCATAAATTCATTAAAAATAAGAAATTTCATTAATATTGACAATGGGATATTTAAATGTCGAAATGATGACCAATGGGTGACGAGAATGGTAAAATGGTGAATATGGAGGAATATTGTAGCAAAGAGGATGTATAAAAATATGTCAAAACATGTCAAATTTGGAACCCAACACTTATAAGGGGGAGAGACTTTCTAGTGGAGGATTCTATGTGGGAAGGAGATCAAATTTTATAGCACCCTAACTTGTTGTTGCTTGAGGACAAGCAATCTCAGGAAGGGAGTACCATAATGTCTCTTTCCCGGTGATCTCTCCGGGAGGACTTAATAGCCTATTTAGTTCTTGTAGGCTATAGTCAGTGCAATGGAATTGATTAATTTAATTATGCAATGTTACTTGGCGAAAAAGAAACATCCAAAGGTGATATTGAATGATTAAATTAAAATGTGTTATAAAATGACTATGGGGTTATATTAAAAAGAGATTTTATAAAGTCATTTTACAATCAATTTTTAGAGCGGAAAAGCCAAAAGGGTATATTGAGTGCAATTGGAGCTCATTCTCATTATTCATGATTATTTTTCTCAAATTGGATTTTGGAGAGCTCTCATAACTTTTTGGCTCTGGGGACTCAAACCCTTGAGTGAATGGGTTCAATGGTGAAACTAATCCACCCTAGTTGATCACGAAAGAGAGATACCATAGATCCTTCATTGGGATTCACTATTGAAGGTGGAAATCGTTCCATTTTCTAAATATTGTGGGCTTTTGGAGGGTTGTGGGAGATTTTTTGAGCGCTGTATCAATCTTCAGAGAATGAGTTACTTTAGGGAAGGCATCGAGTATCATTTAATCTCATCGTTCCCCACCATCGAAGCATTAAATGATTGTACTATTGACTGTTGGGCGTTTGATTATGATGAAGAGGTCGTGTTGATCAAATCATGGGCATATCGGAGAGTGTGGGGGCTCAAGGAGGGCACAAATCCCAATATTTCTCTTTTCATTGTATTACAACTGTTATTTATTGTTTAAGAGGAGGTCGCCTTGGAATGTTGGCTGAGTTTTTGTGGGAGGGTTTGTTGTTCACGTAGTTTGTTTTCTTTTCCCGCTGGGTTGTGGAAATCTTTAGCAATTTAGAACATCTCAAAAGGGACCACTTCATCATAAAAGGAGTTGCAAATCTACTTGGTTGTCTATAGGTCAGAGATCAAAATTTAATGGTTGATTTTTACTGTTGTTTCAAATTGACTAAACTTGTTATCATTTGCTTTGAATGTAATAGTTTCTTTTTGTGTCGAGTACAATAAATTCCCATTTTATGTACAAAACTATTGTGGATCTATATTGTGAACTTGCATTGAGAAATAGATCTAAAATAAAATCATCAAAATCAAACAAAAAAAATCATCCAAGTCAAGCAGGGGATCTTACAAGAACCTTTGCAAGCCTCAACCAACCTCACAGAGAGTAGACCTGAGAATTCTTGGTGTAACTGAATTCTAAAGCTTCATTTATCTGGGGGATCATATTGATGACAACAATAACAAGGGGGATTCACACACATTATAATTTTTCCTTGGAAATCCACAATGTCGAGCTGGTGATGGTATTGTCCGAACATTCGAAAAATCCATGAATCCATCTCATCTATTGAATCTTGTACGAACAGAGGAGAAGGAAGAATAACGAGAATGAGGTAAAAAAAAGGGTTATCCCATATTTCTTGTGCACAACTTGTAATTATTATATATGGTGGTAAGGCCCAAGTGATATTTCATGTGCAACAGAGGAGGTCGTTGATACATTCACAACTAACTTCTTACTTGAGTGTGATACCCGAAAGGAATGCATTGACTTTGAGGAGAGATTCATTAGTTAAGATAGTGGATGATGAGATAGTCTCCCATTGATCATGATATTCCCTTTTGGGAGCATGGTGGCTAGGTTGGCTTGTGAGTTAGCCAATGTATTATTCTCCCTCATGACACGGACAAAGGAGATTTGGGGTATGTATTTTATCACATGCCTGGTTGTTTTGATAATGTTTCCTAATTGAGCATCGCTTGGGAGGGTCTCCTTGATCATACTTCTTAAAGTATTCATGGAATCACCAAGGACGATTATATGTTGGATCTGGTTCTCCTTGACCAGTTGGACCCCTTGTAGTAAAGTGTATTCTTCTACTTGATTTTTGGTGGTAATGCCTAAACTCTAGGCATAACCTGTCTCTATTTTTCCTTCGAGGTAAAAAATGACCCCTTCCTTACTTGCCACCCTATTATTTAATACATATTTAACTAATACTAAAACTAGGAATTTTTAAAATCACAAATATTTAACTAAAACTAGGTGTTTTTTAAATCACAAATTCTTCATCATGTAAGCATATTTTTTTAGTAATTCATTATTAATTATCAATCTCCATTAAGAGGAGAAATCAAACCTATTAGCCCCATGGGTATTTTTTTCCAGTTTTTTAAATAATTTTTATAATCAGACTCCACAACCAACAAGACCCAGAGTTGCATTTGAAAGAGATGGCACAGATCAAGTTGATTGAGACTGTGGATGCTTAAATTTCATAGTTTCAAAGGATCCCAATCATGGTGACGAATGTATTGGATCATAGACTAGTTATTATGTTCATTAAAGGTCTATTTGAGCCCTTGTGTGGTTGGATTAAATCCTTCAAACCCATGTCTCTACATGATGCTATCATTAGAGCACGAGACATGGAATGTTCAATCCTAAAGAATAAATTTCCTTCGAAACCTCTCCTTCCTCAGAAAAAAAAAATACAAGAGACCATTCTAGAAGGAGTGGTCTGAGAGAGATAAGTTGGAGAATGAGGATAATAGAGAGTTGAGAAGGAAGAAACTTTGTTTCGGTTGTAAGGAGCCTTGGGAACCTGGTCACAAGTGCATGGCCAAGGATAATGCATATTACATAGAGGTTCTTTCAGATAGTGATGGGGAGGAGGAAGAAGGACAAGATCAGGCATCAAGAATGACAATCTAGATGAGGAGAAGCCACATGAGGAGGTTAAGGGTGGGACTATTTCCACTCTATCAGGTGTTCCTAGATTTCACACTTTCATAATCCATGGAGTATTACAGTGACAATGTGTCACAGTTTTTGATTAACCGTGGGACAACCCACAACTTCATTTAATCATCTTTGGTGGCTAGGAGAGGCATTCCCACATAATACTTTGAGGGATTTAGTGTAGTGGTAGTTGATGTGTACAATATGACATGCACACAGAAGGTTCCACGGTTGGATGTGACGTTGTGAAAATACACATTGATAGTTGATTTTTATGTAGTTGAATCGGAAGACACTAATGTTGTCTTGGGTTTTTAGTGGCTTTATTCCATGGGAAAACATTCTTAGAACTACCAAACAATGGAGCTCGAATTCAGGGAAACTGGTGGTAAGAAGGTGGTTTTGACGGGTATGTTCAATGGTACTCCTAAT
Source organism: Picea mariana (assembly GCA_032191745.1). Lineage (NCBI taxonomy): Eukaryota > Viridiplantae > Streptophyta > Pinopsida > Pinales > Pinaceae > Picea > Picea mariana. The sequence goes on from JASDQU010714463.1 coordinate 14,670, forward strand.
ATTCTTTCATCCAAGTGGATGGAAAGCATTTTCAGGAACGATGATGTAGATTGTGCAGCAAAGTGTCTAAATACGTCTAATAAGTCTTCAGATAGCAGTCAAATTTTTCATGTAGACATTTAGTCATTTTTGGGAAAACATGATTGGGTTTTTGGAGATATTCCTCTAGGGAGACCTCTTGATAGAGGCTTCGAGAACAACATTGAGTTAGAAGAAGGGGAAAAACTAGTGATAACTAATCCTTATAGGAACCCAAATAATTTCGAGGATGAAATAGAGAAGACCATCAAGGATTTGTTAGATATGGGGCATATCAGACCCAGTTCCAATCCATTCGCTTCTTCAGTGGTCTTGGTTAAGAATAAGGACAAAAATATGAGAATGTGTATTGACTATTGGGATTTGAATAAGAAAACTATAAAAAATAGATATCCCCTTCCCTAGATCGAGGAGATGTTGGATGAATTGTGTGGGGAAGTCTATTTCTCGAAGATTGATCTTTGATCAGGATATCACTAGATCAGGGTCAGGGAGCATGATGTTCACAAGACTACTTCCAGGTGCCATTATGGGCACTATGAGCTCTTGGTCATTCCTTTTGGGTTGACCAATGAGCCTGCCACTTTCCAGTCTTGCATGAACCACATTTTTAAGAAGGAGCTGCATAAGTTTCTTTTAGCATTCTTTGATGATCTCCTTATATATAGAAGGACATGGGAGGATCACTTGGGGTAGTTGGAAGAGGTATTGATAATTATGGGGGAGCATTCATTATATATTAAGGCATCGAAATGTGATTTTTTCATGACAAAGATTTTGTATTTGGACCATGTTATCAGTGCATAGGGTGTGTAAGTGAATCAAGAGAAGATACATGCCATATTTGATTGGCCACTTCCTAAGACACAAAGATGCATGGATTTTTTGGGTTGTGCACTTATTATAGGTGCTTTGTTAAGGTATTTTCATAGCTCGGTGCACCCATGATAGATATCACGAAGAAAGGGGAATTTGGGTGGACATGGGAATCTCAAAAGGCATTTGACAAGCTCAAGGAGGTGATGAGCACTTGTATAGTATTAGCACTTCCTGATTTCACTTAGCCCTTTGTGTTTGAGTGTGATTCTTCAGGTGAGGGTGTAGGAGTTTTCTTGATGCAAAACAAAAATCTGATAGCATTTGAGAGTCAGAATCTCAAGGGACTATAAAGACGCTATTACATCAATGACAAGCATATGCTCACCATCATGCATGCCTTGGAAAAGTTCAGATAGTATTTGGTAGGGGGAATATTTGTGGTTAGGATTGACCATAACAACCTGTGATATTTCTTAGAACAAAAGGATCTTAATGAGAGACAACATAAATGGGTCATCAAGATACAAGCTTATGATTTTGAAATCGAATATGTGAAGAACGAGAAAAATATTGTTGTTGATTCCCTTTCTAGGAAACCAATTGCATGTTTCCTTACAGAGGTTTCAGTTGATTATAATTCCAACCTTTTGGTCGAATATTCCAAGAATAAGTTTTCTTGTGAGTTGATGGATTGTCATATTTAGGATGATAGGTATAGAGTGGTGGATGAAATTATCTTCTACAAGGATTGAATATATTTAGTTCTTGAGTCCACAATTAAGGAGAAGATCATAAGGGTTATTCATGATACACCATTGGCAGGGCACCCTGGATACTTCAAAACCTATAGGAAGATCAAAGAGAGTTTCTCATGGAAGGGCCTCAAGGACGAAGTGTTGTGACATGTGAGGGAATGCATGATTTTTTAACATAACAGGTCATAGCATACTCATCCAACATGATTACTACATCCTTTGTCCATTCCAAAACAAAAGTGGAAAAGTGTGTCGATGGATTTCATCACAGGTCTACCGAAGGTGCATGGTAGGGATTGCACTTACATAGTTGTTGATCGATTGACCAAGTTGGCTCACTTCTTTGTGATTTCATTAGAGTATAAGGCACCATAGGTGGTGGAGCTATTTTTTAGGGAGGTGTTTAGACTGCATGAATTTCCTAAGTACATTGTCAATGACCGGGACAACAAATTTCTCAGTGCATTTTGGCAGGAGATGTTCAGATTGGCTGACATAGAGTTGAATCCTAGCACCAATTATCACCCTCAGATGGATGGCCATACAAATATTTTGAAAAAATGGGTTGAGGGGTATCTACGTAAATATGTGTTAGGTAGACATAAGGCATGGATTAAGTGGTTGCATCTAGGAGAACATTGTTATAATACCACTTACCATATGTCCATTGATATGACCCCATTCTGAGAATTATATGGCTATGATGCTCCTTCATTTATGGATTTGGTATTTGGGGATATCAAGGCTTCCAAAACCAAGGATTGGATGCAAAGAGCCAAGATATCGTTAAGACCCTTAAGGATTACTTGCAGGCTTCCTAGAATCAATAGAAGATGTATGTAGACAAACATAGCATTGAGCGTAGTTTTGAGGTAGGAGACTTGGTCTTCTTGAGGTTGCATCCCTACAATCAGTCTTCACTAAAGAAAAGCGGTGCAGAAAAATTGAAACTATGTTTTTATGGTCCATACAGGTTAATTCAACGAGTTGGGGAAGTAGCTTATGAGCTTGAGCTACCATAGGGTAGCAATATTCATAATGTTTTTCATGTATCATGCCTGAAGAAGGCACTAGGACAACAATCCACTTCTTCAACAAAGTTACCCCCACTAGATGAGGAAGGGTATTTGGTGTTGATTCCCAAGGAGATTATGGACATGAGGGAGAGGATATTGATGAGCATAATGATTAGAGGGTATATTTTTGTCAGTCAAATTATTTGAAGATAATTCCAATACATTTAATCATCAATCCGAGTTTCATAAAATTATGAAGTGCTAGGAAAAATATATGTTGAGCAGCAAAGTCTTGGAAGTGTTGGAAAATAAATTGTCACACCACATTTGCAGCAAAAGGAAACACACCTAGAGTCAACTATGTGCAAGCAAGTTTCTACTGCATGGATGACTTTCTCAGTGAGAAATTACATTTTATGTATGTGTATCAATGTGGTTCGAAGTATCTTAGATATGCTTCATAAGGGTACTTGATTCTTGATCAAAACCAACCAAAGGACCGGAAGCAGAGCATGCTTACTCTTGAACTTAAACAAAATTGATTCTCAATCCACAAGACATTAAATTAAAATTGCAATGCAGAAATAAAATAAAATCACACAAAAGAAAAGGGAACTATTTGGGAAGCATATACTAGAGATGGGTCCTTTCCTCCCTTGTCACACACTGCCAAAAAAGACTACAACAAAGAAATCTTGATCCGGAACAAGCTCTTTATTCCAACATTGCAATGATTACAATGATTTCATATGACTCCCTCTCTAACCTTTTCTATAATTATTCCCTGTCTATTTTCATTTTTTGTTGAAAGCATGTCTCCTCATATTTATAAATGCATTCATAAGAGGAGAATAGGTTACAATAGACAAATCCAATCCCAAAACAAATGGATCTACAACCAAAACATGATCCCTCAATAGGTGAATCTGAAACCAAGAAATCCATTCTTAGTATTTTATTTATTAAACCACATAGGTTTATAATATACTTGCTCAAATGATAAAGGTGAAAGGGAGATCTGATTTCCAAGTCATACTGTTGAGATGGATGCTCCATTTGATTGATCATTTTTGGAAAAACGGTTGCATAGGAAATCTAGCAAAATTATATTTATAAAACCATCCATATCTCTCATATCCTTGACTTTCTGAGGATTCTACTCTTTARTCACCTAATTGGTCYAATTCTCAACAAAACCCATATCAYAGAGTTTTRAGATTCTTCCTCATCTAYRYGTAAAGCRCRCCCAAAATTGACTTCATGTTTACACCTGTCATTATTTGACTRGAATGTTGWCCACAAKATGGGGACTACCATGTGCAACTTGGGTAAGTTTCAAGCAACATGAAACCACATTGACACATTTGCCAACAAAACCCATGTGCCCAAATTTCTTCTAGAGCCATGTTGATATGCTAATCATGGAGGTTGCTACATGAATTATAAAAACACATAATTCAATTCATAAATTCATTAAAAATAAGAAATTTCATTCATATTGACAATGGGATATTTAAATGTCGAAATGATGACCAATGGGTGACGAGAATGGTAAAATGGTGAATATGGAGGAATATTGTAGCAAAGAGGATGTATAAAAATATGTCAAAACATGTCAAATTTGGAACCCAACACTTATAAGGCGGAGAGACTTTCTAGTGGAGGATTCTACATGGGAAGGAGATCAAATTTTATAGCACCCTAACTTGTTGTTGCTTGAGGACAAACAATCTCGGGAAGGGAGGACCATAATGTCTCTTTCCCGGTGATCTCTCCAGGAGGACTTAATAGCCTATTTAATTCTTGTAGGCTATAGTCGGTGCAATGGAATTGATTAATTTAATTATGCAATGTTACTTGGCGAAAAAGAAACATCTAAAGGTGATATTGAATGATTAAATTAAAATTTGTTATAAAAAGACTGTGGGGTTATATTAAAAAGGGATTTTATAAAGTCATTTTACAATCAACTTTTAGAGCGGAAAAGCCAAAAGGGTATATTGAGTGCAATTGGAGCTCATTCTCATTATTCATGATTATTTTTCTCAAATTGGATTTTGGAGAGCTCTCATAACATTTTGGCTCTGGGGACTCAAACCCTTGAGCGAATGGGTTCAATGGTGAAACTAATCCACCCTAGTTGATCACGAAAGAGAGATACCATAGATCTTTCATTGGGATTCACTATTGAAGGTGGAAATCATTCCATTTTCTAAATATTGTGGGCTTTTGGAGGGTTGTGGGAGATTTTTTGAGCACTATATCAATCTTCAGAGAATGAGTTACTTTAGGGAAGGCATCGAGTATCATTTAATCTCATCGTTCCTCACCATCGAAGCATTAAACCATTGTACTATTGACTGTTGGGCATTTGATTATGATGAAGAGGTCGTGTTGATCAAATCATGGGCATATCGGAGAGTGTGGGGGCTCAAGGAGGGCGCAAAGCCCAATATTTCTCTTTTCATTGTATTACAACTATTATTTATTGTTTAAGAGGAGGTCGCCTTGGAATGTTGGGTGAGTTTTTGTGGGAGGGTTTGTTGTTCACGTAGTTTGTTTTCTTTTCCCGTTGGGTTGTGGAAATCTTTAGCAATTTAGACCATCTCAAAAGGGAGCACTTCATCATAAAAGGAGTTGCAAATCTACTTGGTTGTCTACAGGTCAGAGATCAAAATTTAATGGTTGATTTTTACTGTTGGTTCAAATTGACTAAACTTGTTATCATTTGCTTTGAATGTAATAGTTTCTTTTTGTGTCGAGTACAATAAATTCCCATTTTATGTACAAAACTATTGTGGATCTATATTGTGAACTTGCATTGAGAAATAGATCTAAAATAAAATCATCAAAATCAAACAAAAAAAATCATCCGAGTCAAGTAGGGGATCTTACATGAACCTTTGCAAGCCTCAACCAACCTCGCAGAGAGTAGACCTGAGAATTCTTGGTGTAACTGAATTCTAAAGATTCATTTATCCAGGGGATCATATTGATGACAACAATAACAAGGGGGATTCACACACATTATAATTTTTCCTTGGAAATCCACAATGTCGAGCTGGTGATGGTATTGTTCGAACATTGGAAAAATCCATGAATCCATCTCATCTAATGAATCTTGTATGAACAGAGGAGAAGGAATAATAACGAGAATAAGGTAAAAAAAAGGGTTATCCCATATTTCTTGTGCACAACTTGTAATTATTGTATATGGTGGTAAGGCCCAAGTGATATTTCATGTGCAACAGAGGAGGTCATTGATACATTCACAACTAACTTCTTACTTGAGTGTGATACCCGAAAGGAATGCATTGACTTTGAGGAGAGATTCATTAGTTAAGGTAGTGGATGATGAGATAGTCTCCCATTGATCATCATATTTCCTCTTGGGAGCATGGTGGCCAGGTTGGCTTGTGAGTTAGCCAATGTATTATTCTCCCTCATGACATGGAGAAAGGAGATTTGGGGTATGTATTTTATCACATGTCTGGTTGTTTTGATAATGTTTCCTAATTGAGCATCGCTTGGGAGGGTCTCCTTGATCATACTTCTTAAAGTATTCATGGAATCACCAAGGACAATTATATGTTGGATCTGGTTCTCCTTGACCAGTTGGACCCCTTGTAGTAAAGTGTATTCTTCTACTTGATTTTTGGTGGTAATGCCTAAATTCCAGGCAAAACTTGTCTCTATTTTTCCTTTGAGGTAAAAAATGACCCCTTTCGTACTTGCCACCCTATTATTTAATACATATTTAACTAATACTAAAACTAGGAATTTTTAAAATCACAAATATTTAACTAAAACTAGGTGTTCTTTAAATCACAAATGCTTCATCATGTAAGCATATTTTTTTAGTAATTCATTATTAATTATCAATCTCCATTAAGAGGAGAATTCAAACCTATTAGCCCCATGGGTATTTTTTTCCAGTTTTTTAAATAATTTTTATAATCAGACTCCACAACCAACAAGACCCGGAGTTGCATTTCAAAGAGATGGCACAGATCAAATATGATTGAGACTGTGGATGCTTAAATTTCATAGTTTCAAAGGATCCCAATCATGGTGACGAATGTATTGGATCATAGACTGATTATTCTGTTCATTAAAGGTCTATTTGAGCCCTTGTGTGGTTGGATTAAATCCTTCAAACCCATGTCTCTACATGATGCTATCATTAGAGCACGAGACATGGAATGTTCAGTCCTAAAGAATAAATTTCCTTCGAAACCTCTCCTTCCTCAGAAAAAAAAATACAAGAGACCATTCTAGAAGGAGTGGCCCGAGAGAGATAAGTTGGAGAATGAGGCTAATAGAGAATTGAGAAGGAAGAAACTTTGTTTTGGTTGTAAGGAGCCTTGGGAACCTGGTCACAAGTGCATGGCCAAGGATAATGCATATTACATAGAGGTTCTTTCAGATAGTGATGGGGAGGAGGAAGAAGGACAAGATCAGGCATCAAGAATGACAATCTAGATGAGGAGAAGCCACATGAGGAGGTTAAGGGTGGGACTATTTC
>JASDQU010714466.1:828-13882 GCA_032191745.1 Picea mariana
TTCATAGATAACCCTTTTTAAGTAGTTCTACGACGTGTTCTCCTAGCTTATGAGGAAATGTCGGGAATACATCCTTGGATTGTCCAACACGAGATTCGAACTTATGTGGATGATAAACTGGTTGGACAAAATTTTCAACCAGTGACTCCTAAGAAAGAAACAATGATTAAGGCTGAGATAGAAAAAATAATCAAAGAAGGATTCATCTATCTAGTCCCATTGACTAAATGGGTATCCAATCTCATTTCGGTTGACAAGAAACAGGGTACCATTCAAGTCTTCATGGAATTATAATATTTTAATAAATCTTGTCCTAAAGATAAATTTCCTACGTTGTTTATTGATTAAATCCTTCATGAATGTGCATGAAGTGAAATTTTATCCTCAATGGACTATGTTTTTGGTTATAAGAAGATACAAATATAGCCAGAGGACCAACACAAGAATTCTTTTATTTTTTCTTGGGGAACCTTTGCATACAATAAAATTCCCTTTTTCCTTAAAAATGTTGGAGCTACTTTTTAGTGGACCATGATGCTTGTTTTCCATGATATGAAACACATAGTGTAGGCTTATCTACATGATCTTACTACTTATTCTCACAATAGAGCTCAACATCTGTTATACCTTCGCCTTGTTTTTAAAAGGTGTCAGCATTATCGAATTCATTTGAATCCTCATAAGTGAATTTTATACATCACTTTAGGAAATATTTTTTGGTTTATCATGTCAACCAAAAGGATCATGGTCGACCCTTTAAAATTTGAGGAAATATTTATTTACATCCCCCACGTATCGTCCGTCAACTTTAGAGCTTACAAGGAAATGAAAATTTCCTTCGACGTTTCGTACCAAATTATTTTGATATCACAAAAGGATTTGTGTGGCTTTTGAAGTCGGGAGTCCCCTTTTTCTGGGATGAATTATAGCAGTGTTCATTCGATGCATTGAATAAATCTCCAATTTCTTCCCCTTTGCTTAGTCCTCCCTACTATAATAAATATTTCCAGTTGTACCTTCCAGCGACGAAATCTTCTATCAGCATGGTGTTAGTCCAAAAAGATGATGATCTCAAAGAGAACATTGTCTATTATCTAATGTGTGGCTTGGTTGGTCCTGAAATAAATTATTTGCTCATTAAGAAGTTGGCATTAAAAACCTTTCATGTTGACAAATGTCTTCGGCATTACATTTTGATGCGCAAGATGACTATTGTCGTTGATGTTAATCCTTTTCAATGTGTTGACTCAGAGAAAAATGGAATTACAACACATGAATTATCGTTCTTTAGGTGTTTGATTTGGATTTTTATTCTTCCAAATCCAAGAAGTCCTTAGTCTTCGATAAACTTATGTAGAAGTTTCTAGCAAAGAAGGAGCAGGATGTAGTTATTGAATCATTTCTTGATGAGGATATTTTTCTCATCTCTTCATCCAAACCTTTGTATGGGTATATATGTTGATTTTTCTATATGAGATAATATGAAATGATATATGATCGATTGATTATTACAATTATGAGTGTTCCATATATATATAACATATGGTGAGCATCCATGAAAGGATGCGTCCCTTGGATAATACATAACTACTTATTTATTATATATATTTATACCTTGTATTATAAATATCATGTCATATTATATATTTATATATATATATATATATGGAAGAATGTCTTCCAAGCATTGTCCAAACATCAACACTCCCTCTCAACGAGGGATAAATTCTTCATCATTCCAAAGCTTGTCTCTGAAGTATACAAACTTCACCCTAGACTCATGACACTTGTTTGAAAGTCTTGTGAGATGCCTCTCTCCCACCTGACTCAAGGGGAAACTCCTTTTACGGCTCTCCCTCTGAGCCAATTGACTCTCTCTGAGATTAGGCTCACTCTGGGTCTGCATGTGATAACATCTAGAATATTGATTATTTATCATTCCTTGTAAAATCACCATGAATAGCACAAATAATACACCATGGTCCTTCACCACAGGTACACCCCTTTGAGTGAATGTTAGTCTAATTCTAACTGACACATGGAAATCACCTCAAGCACCTCGAGTCCATATAATTCCTTGTCATGATCAAGCAAGGACTATGCATGGGCCCATTTACTACAAGTGCACATTTGTGATAAATGTATCCAATCTCCCTTGGTCTACAACCTAATTTAGGAGAAAGTTTTCCCGATGCTTACTTGAGACATTCACTACAGGTGCAGCCCTGTGGGTGAAATTATGCTCGATGTTTCCACACACTACAAGAACATTAGCACATCGAGTCTTTGATTCTTTGAAGAATAATCTTGGTCCATTTACCACTAGTCAAATCACCATGACCAATCCTGGGAGAATATTTGCCCAATGTTTAAAAATCGACACTCCCTCTTAGATAGGGAGGTATCATTCCATGATGTCTACATTTAGTAGTCCATTGACTACTATGTAATCAACTAGTAGCACACAACTACTACCATGCCATTGGTAGCTTGACTCATCCATCACAATATTTGTGATCAAGCAGCACACAAATTCTCCAAGTGATTTGGTAGTCTCCATGACAATCAACTAGTAACATGCAACTACTACAATGCCATCCAATAGAACATGATTGTTATGATTCATAGTAGTAAACAACTAATTTATAGTGGTACACAACCACTACTAGTAGCACACAACTACTATCCAGTGACACATTTTCACTTCCAGTGGTACACAACCATCATAATAGAACACAAATACTTTTCATAGAGACACAGTCCCTACCATTCTTACACAACCACTATAGTAGAACAAAACTATTGTATAGTGACACATAGTCACTGGAAGTGGTACACAACCATTGTAGTAGAAGACAAATATTTTCCAAAGACACACATTCACTTCCAGTGGTACACAACCACTATAGAAGAACACATCTACTGTTCAGAGACACATAATCACTGCCAGTGGTACACAACCACTGTAGTAGCACACAACTACTGTCCAATGATACACAGTCAATGCCAGTGGTACACAACCACTTTTGTATCACACAAGTACTTTCTAAAGACACATAGTCATTTCCAGTGGTACACAACCACTGTAGTAGCACACAACTCTTGTTCAGAGACACATAGTCTCCACTAGTGGTACACAACCACTATAGAAGAAAAAGGTATGTCACACATGGCACTCCCATGTGGACTTCTAGAGGATTCTTCCTCTAGAAACACTAGCATCAACTCCCCATAGTGTGTGACATAAAGTTTAAATCCCTTGAAGTGTCCTCATGTTCTCTCCACAAGGGACATTTCCTCATGTGCTCTCCATAAGGGAAGTTGGGCTATAATCCCAAACCCACTTATCCCTCTCAGATAAGTGTCCTCATAGATCAACTCAACTTATTGACAAAGGAGTACAATTTGGATAATGTTTCATGAAGCTTCAAACATTAAAAATTCCTCTCAGATATGGAGGAATTCTCTATCACACCAAGTCTGTCAAGAAAGTACTCGAACTTCCTCTTGGTAAGGGGTTTGGTAAGAATATCAACAACTTGTTCATCTATAGGAAGGTATTGCACCAATACTTCCTTCCTCTACACCATGCCACGAATGTAGTTGATATACAAAATAATTGAGCTAGCTCATCTTACAAGGGGTGTCCATCCCCTGGAGTTGGTCATGCTAAGTCATCTTGGAACATAATTGACATATCGAGGTTCCCTCTTGAAATCAATATATAATATGTACCGAGGTTCCCTCATGGAACCAATTTCACACAAGACATATCAAGATTCCATCATGGAACCAATGTCTCACAATAAATATCAAGGTTTCATCGTGAAACCAGTGTCTTGGTTCCTTCATCTAACCATCTAAGGCATGTTAGGATGAAGTCTACATCCCCCCCTACTAGTCGACATAGGATCCTCCGAGGAGAATGTCTCATGATGTAATCATATCAACATTCCATCTTAATGAGGGAAGACATTCACATCAACAAAGGAGTTCACCAAATAGGTAACTGGTTGATGGTAAACATTTTTCAGATGCCCTAAATGTTAGCAATCTTCTTGTCTATGTGTTGAATCCTTGTTGCTTCATCTACACCATGTCTCAAATGAAATACTGCGAGAAGATTCTAGAGCCTCACTACTTCCAGGACTTTCATGATTGGCTGTGATATAGTCTTCCTCCATAGTACTGAGTGTTATACAATTCCACTTCCATGAATTCTGACTAATCTCAAGATGAAGCAACACCCTCTGGTGCCCCTTTTGTCAGCAACACTCTCTTCCTAGTTAGAACTATATATCTCTACAACGTCTCTTCATCTCCTAAGACATATCCAACTGTACCAAATTGGTACACCTTCTCTACTGCAACTTAGTATGATCAAATCATGAGATGGCTCAGGGTGCTTACTGCATATCACTATCTAGCTCTTTGCTTGAGAATAGGTCCTCCACTCTCTGCAACTACTTCCTCTGGGATTCTACAACTTCTCCCTCTCGGACTGTGTAACAGCTAGACAATGATATTGAGTGTACCTTATCTACACTGTCAGCAAATTCCCTCCTCCGGGGATACTCTCTGTGGAAATGGCTCCTCCACTCTCTCTCTCCAATTGGTTCCTCTATAATTTCTCTATTTGGAGCTGAGAGTGGCTCAAAAAAATCTCCCTCTAGATTTGGAGGTGACTCCTCCTCTGTCTCTTATCCCTCTAACATTCAAGGTATATATCACTCCTTCTTTGGAAGTAACTCAATCTATGCTCCCTCTAGATGTAGTACTACTTCCCTCTCTGGGAGTGCCTCTATATACACTAGAACTGCTGCCATGTCTTCTCCCTCAATATATTATATATTGAATCATGTACTGGGAGTCCTACAACTACTCTATATGAGACTCATATTGTATCTTCCTCCATCATAGGGTCCATCACCATAGATTGCGTTCATGGTCACTGGAAATATCTCTGTTATTTTTCATGGTCCCATCCTGGGAGGTACATTTCTCCTAGAGAATACATGTGTTTGAGCATCATTTATGGTGATGTCACTCCATGACATCATGCTGTAATATATTTTACTCCATGTATTATTATTTGCATGGCATAGATGACTCCCCTTGAGTCTTGACTCCCTATGAGTAAGACATAAAAATAGATCACACTACCTTCCATGTGATCTCACTATCAACTAACTAGGTCCCCCTTGTGTGGAATACACCAGAAAGAGAGAAGATCAATGGGACTGATATCCTTTTCTCTTTCATTACTTTCACACTATGAATATTGATGACATGCATAACATTATTGAGCACCCATATTAGGGAAAGTGGATCAAATACAATAAGACATCTTTCGAGCTCTTGTACCAAGGAAAATTGTTGTTCAAACAAATAAGGGTTCATGTATCAAGGATAATGACCCTTGCTTCCAGTTGTGTTTCTACCCAATTCCTACTACAACCATTGTTTTCATCTTCAAGTCTTGACTTCTTAAAATATTACATCATTCTCCCACACTAGAGCAAGACCATCCACTAGTTCAATATCAATTTTGAAAATAATTTTTTGCAAGGGAAAAATGTATTTCCATTTCTTTGGACAATGAGGAGAACTATTGCAACTCTTCCTCATTTATTTCATACTTCTCCTCATGAAACCACTTGATCCAAAAAAAAATTCCTAATGGCACATATCCTTAGTTTCTTCGGCATGTTTTTCTTATGTGATTAGGCATGGGCTGTGGATATTAGAGTTTCCAAACCCTATTATGCTCCATTTCAACTCTTCTACCTAGATATAATGCTTCCCATAGGAGAAAAAAAACACTATCATTTGTGTGCAAAAATCCCCATCAACATCCATCAACTCATATCATTTCTACGCTTGGTTTCCACCATGAAATTATGGGTAATATGTTGAACATGTACAAGCTCTAATTGTTGCAACACAACATACTTGTCCAGTCATCTGCTAGCACAATTGATAAATGATTAAATACGTATAGGAAAAATTCTAGGCCATGTATGGTACCTAAGGTGTGTCTCAAAACCAAAGGATTCAAGAACCTTAAAAATATAAGCTAGCATCACATTCTTTTCTATATTAACTTGAAACATGGCTTCTCCACTTCAGGGACAGGATCGAATCCCATGATGGGCATGACTGAACCATAACCAAAGAGAGATTGGTGGAACATAATGTCGAGGTGGGTGTCAGAGGGGCCACGGAAGGTAAAAACCATGATTTCACTACAGACGGACATAATCCAATATCCTTGGTTGTTCTCGTTGAGATCTTTATTCATGTGGAGAATTGTGCCTCCAACAAAGAATCCTTGTTGGTACATCATGAATATCTTAATTTTTGGGTGGAGGAAAAGAAGATTTTTCAATTGATAGTCATCTTCAGGCATGTCGACTCAACTGGTAGTGAAGAAAATGACATGAGTAATCTTGTGCTTGGGTTGCCCCCACTCCTTGATGGTCTTGGAAGCCGCTTATTTTCCAAGCTTGGGAACCTCCACCGCTACCATGTCTTGTTGTGGATCCAATGATAGCATCTTGTACTCGCACACACTAGGATTCAATATTCTACAAATTTGTTAGCAACAACGGGTTATTAATGGAGCAACCATCATTGTTGTCGATGATCAAATCATCCCATGACCATTCAACTACATCCAAATCCATGTAAAACTGTCCTACTTATGTGGAATTACTATACCAATATACATACGATGTACTAGTGAATACATGATCCCAATATAGTTTAGAAAACCATGATGTTCCATTTCCAACTTCCATTTACCTAGGCCCTCCCATGAGGGAGTCAAGCCCAGTCCTGCTCTGATACCATGCAAATTTTTATATATGAGATAATATGAGATGATATATGATCAATTGATAATTACAATGATGAGATTTCCATATATAAATAATATATGGTGATCCTTCATGAAAGGATGCGCCTCTTGTATAATAAATAACTACTTATTTATTGTATATATTTATACCTTGTATTATAAATATCATGACATATATCATATGATATTATATATATATAAGAATAACTCTTTGATGTTTTCAAAATATCAAAAATATCATCATATATCTCTAGACTCGGAATTTTCCTTCACATTTCTCACGAGATGATTGATGATGGATTCTACATGTCACGAAGAAATATCTCATTATTGGCAACACTTGGTATCGTCAAGGGGTAGAATCAATTATTCGTCATTTCCCCACTCACGAGGAAGCAGAGTTGGTTTCAAATGATTGTCATAGTGGATCATGTAGTGATCATATGTCAGGGTTTGCAACAACCAAAAATATTTTGCACATCAGATAGTTTTGGCGAACACTATTTAAATATTGTTTGGAAGTAGTCAAGAAATGTCACCCTTGCCAAATATTTTCTAAAAATATGTGTGCATATCCTGCTCCTATATTTCTCATTATTACTATTCTTCCCTTCACCAAGTGTATGGATTATTTTATGACATGTCACCCAATTCTGGCAAAGGGGAATTAATATGTCATAGTGGTTGTATACTATTTTAGGAAGTGGGAAGAAGCCATGCCAACATCTACTAATGATGGTGAAACCACAATTATTTTCATGTTTAACCAAGTTATGGATAGGTTCGAGGCTCCAAAAGAGATTTTCACTAATCATGGTTGTCACTTTCATAATCACATGATATTAGAATTAGCATCTAAATGAGGTTTTAGGTAGGAGCATTCATCTCCTTACTATCCACAGGCGAATGAGTAGGTTGAAGCTATGAATAAATCCCTGGAACCCTTTTTGTGAAGAACTGTCAATACGAGTAAATCAAAATGGAATTTGATGTTTTAATCAACATTGTGGGCTTACCAAACCTAATTCAAAACTACAACAAGATTCTATCCTTTTCAACTCGTTCATGGGGTAGAAACATTTTTTCCTATTTAATGTGATATCCCTTCGCTTAATATTTCTATAGAGATCTTCCTTGACATGAGTGAACTAGAAGAGAACTTTGTTTACTTAGAAAATATTGATGATCAATTTCAATATGGTACTATAACAAATGAGACACACAAGAAGTGAGTCAAGGCCAATTACGATAAGTCCCTACACCCCAAAGTCTTCTCTAAAGGGGCCTTTTTTTGTTGTACGTGCAAGAAAAATCCGCATTGGGGGTATGTAAGTTTAATCCATTTTGGCATGGCCGATTCAATGTGAGACATGCCATGCGAAAATTATATTGTGATCTTGAGGATTTTGAAGGGAATGCACTTTCGAAGCCCAGAAATGGGCTCTATATTAAGAAGTATTACACTTAAGCTATCTCGCCTAGGCATCCTTCTGGTAAATTTTCTACATTGATGTATTTAGTGGTAGCATAGATACATTTTTGTGTTAGTGTTGGTTCTGGTGATTTTTATTGGTTGGAAGATGTCACATGATTCTTCGACATTCCTAGGGTTCACCAATGGCTCTAGCTGTCACACTCGGAACTTGGCTTCCATCGCTTGGGTTATTTATTCTCCCATGGGTCAATTGGTTTCCTCAGGAGGTGCTTGTCTTGATTCTTCCACCAATAATGTGGTTGAGTAAGCACTATTATCGAACTTCTTTGTGATGCTATTGGGAATCACATTTGGTCCTTGGAAGTTTGTTTCGACACTCATTTGGTAGTATCCCAACTGAGCACTGAATATCGTATTTGTAACCCTATTCTACGTCACTGTTTCCTACGGGTACGTTTTTTGGAGAATTTTTTTGATCATATTACTTATTTACATATTACAATAATTTATAATTCTTTAAGTGATGTGTTTTCTAACTACATGTTAGATTGACATTTATATCATTCATGTTGAAACAAAAGAACACAAAAATTGTTTTTTTATATAATCAAATCATATTCAAATTATCACTGAGACAAAAAGTATAATATCTCTATGTTTGTGTGTGTACAGATAGATATATTTATTTGTTTATTTATATCGTCATCACAACTCATCAAGTACAAAAGTGGATCATGTTCCAAAAAAGGATTTTATCCTCAACTATCCTCTATATGAAATGATAATACAAAAAATATACATGATCTCTAAAGCATGGTCCCGAGGGCCCTAACCTTCCCTTCACATGTCTCTCATAAAAAAAAACGACATTGGATACACATAGAAAGAGCCACACCCAAGCCCTTGGTGCTCCAAGTACATGATTCTATGTGTTCTATGTCAAATCTTTGACCAGTACCATTATCACTGTGCACACCAATCTATCGATATTCCTATGGAATCTATATAATACTCAGTTGGCATCTCCACATGATCACTCATCACGACCATGCCATCCATGTATAGAAAGTCCATCAATATGTCTCTGTCCCACATCTATATGATCAAACAATCATGTTATTATCTTGATCCACACAAAAATATTTTCCTTTGTAATCATAAAAATATATAAAAATGAAATAAATTAAAAAGAAAAAATCTTTTACTGATATCTCCATAGGAAGTGTTAGGAGGTATAGGAATCTTTGGATCCTTGCAATAGTCGATCCCTGCATAATGATAATTTTCTATCACAACCACTTGGTGCTCCCACTGAGTGAAAAATGCTTCATCCCATGGATCTCTTATATCTCCTCCTCTCTTCTTCTAGAGTACCTCCTTCAATTGGTCCATCATGCCATCTCTCAAAAATTTTAGATGAATGCCCACTTTTGGACTCATCATGGCCACTCTCTCAAACAAAAAGGAACACAAGAGGTTTCCAAATCCAAAATTCTTCATTTTTCCCTGCTTGCATCCTATCAACTAGGCCTTCATTCATGTCAGAAATGTGGTACTTCAATAATATAGTATAGGCCTCAAGAATTATCATGCATAATAAATAACTATCCTTGACTCTTTATGTAATGAGGCAAATCCTACAATATGATAAATCATCAACACGATGATTTTTAAACCAAGGTTTTCTAACTACCTTATCGGGAGTTGACTCCCAACCTTGTATGTCTCAGTTGAACAATATAGAGTTATGTATCCATTGATTGTTAAAACAATGGATATTTTTCTCCTCAATCTGACCGTATCCCCTCGACGACGTATCCTGATGAGGGAATATATATCCTTTGTTTCTATTCTTCGCATTTTCTCCCTGATCATAAAAGCATCTCTTTCGGGTTCCTAGTAATCAAACATAGTTTCAAGCAATCTTCATTGTTCTCTAATCCCATTACAACGAAAAAATTATAAAGTCTACATTGAAGGAGGGCTTGTTGAGCTTCTGGGTCATCCATGACCTCATTATCAACTTCTCCATGTTCTCTCTCCCTCCATTCTATCACCATCCTGCAAACATTAATCATTTTTTGAGTTAAATCCTCAAATTTTGGGTTTTTCAAAGATGTACATAACTATCAATTAGGATAGTAGTGTATGTACACAACACACGTCGAGCAAGGTCATGTACATATTCGTGTGATATTTAAAAATATTTTTACACTAAATAAATCACCAAAATAAAAAAAAATCATGGATGAATTGAAAGACAATGGAGTAATCTCTTACCTAGTCCAAGCGGTGGTGAATTCCAAAATTTTTTCACTCTGTACCGATCCTTGGAATATTGAAGGGTAAAAAGGGATTCCTATGCTCTTAAAATTGTAAAAGTGAAATGACATGGTAAAAATGTATTTTTCATCTATTTTAACCCATTTTCCCACCTTTTTGGCTAAAATTTTACCCCTTTTAACGTTTTCACTATTTAGACTAACATAAGTGTCATGGAGATGTTTGCTTGTGCAGTTATCCTTGGGAGATATATTTTCCACAAATATTGTTATATTTGGTGGATTTTTTTCGACTTCTTCGACATGTATCGTGCTATTTTCTAGCATATAGGGTAGGTTTCATTTCATTTTCATTATGAAATTATCTATATTGATCACATACTTTCCTTATGATCAACCCCATTCATTGCAACATTATACTTTCAAGCTTCTCTAAAGGTGTCATTTATAGATGGTAGTGCTTCCCCCTTCATGGGTGCCTTAGTTAGCTCCTCACTATCAATTTCGACACCCATGCTGCAATTTTTCCATAGGTTCAAAATCCCTGTCTAGTCCCACCATGACTTTGCGTTGAAAATTCATTTTCTCTACTCATCCATTTATGGCCAGTTACCTACGGGGCTTCCAAAACATTGTTCTGTTGAGTTGTATTTTCATTGCATATTGGCCACTTGTGCTTTTTGGGCCTAATGTTGGCTTCATATCTCTTTGATATAGCCAATTGTATATTCATTCTTGAAAATTTATCAGCCTTACAATACTATCCTTTGTGACTTGACACATGTATCCCTACATGAAAATTTCCCTCGAGTGTCCATATCCTGCACATGATTTCCTTCCATTGAGCATAGGTATGTTCCTTGCGCTTGAAACTAGTTTCCTTGTTCTTGACACTCATTTCCTCCATTGTATCATAACATTATTTTATTCTTTTTCAGGCTTTATAATATGAAAAAGGAAAAAAAATCAAAAAGAAAAAACAAAGGATCGAAATGAGTCTAAATATTTTATACATGGCATATATTTGTGTCTCCCTTGAACATAACACAATCTTATGAGTCTTCATCTCATTATTGGGTTAAGTATGGATTTAAGAGGCCCTTTTCATCCTCTAGTTGGTTATTCTTATAGTCATATGGACCGCTTGTTGATGTCTCTTGTGTCACAAACATATTTCAGTTTATAATCCATGCTTCCTAAGTCACATTCTCTGTCATGTTTTTGTTCAAGGAAGTCATCCTATGTCAACAATTCTATAGAAACATTTTAATTTTCAATTTGGCCCTCCCGTGTCATTCAAGTATTGCTCAATATGTTAAGTATCTTTGTTTCTCACTTGTGCTAATATAGAAGGTACCCATTGACTTCTTGTTGCAGGGTCTGCTCTTATTGACTAAGACACATTGCTCTAAGAGTATGACCTAGAGTTTCACCCTGGGCCTATTTACATAGTTGATAGGAAATGTTTCGGTCAAAAGATGACAAACCGTCATTGGTCGTTGATTGATTGGTTTCCCTTGTGTTCGACATCAACAACCATTATCACACATAGGTATTTGTGTGGTACCTTGGTTTCCATTTGACCCCATTAGTGTATTCCTCGTATTTGGTAGAAGTATCCATCATTGGATACTATTTAGATAGCATTTTTCATGTGGTATTCCATCTGGTACATACCAGAGTCATACCTTTGTTTGGTCCTTTCAGTCTTTTTGTCTAAGTCCTTCCAAATCTTTGGTCGTCTGCTACCCCTCATGCTGGATTATGGATGATGCCTTAATGACTTCCTTCCAATGGATATCTTCCTATCAACATCAACACATCTTACTCTGGGACAAGGATCTAGAGTTATTGTTATTACCTCTCGGCTTGTAGTCATCAGTGGTAGGTTCCCCCGCTTTTTACAATGGGAATACATCAATCTCCCCTGGTCGATAGATTTTGTCAAGTGTTCGACATTAACTCATTTATTCATACTTGATATAAACAAAGTTACCAAGTTAATGAGAACTATGACCTCAAAACGATAACTGTAGCCCAAAAAACCCATATTGTTTTTATAAAAACATGAAAAGCAACCCCCAAATAAAAAATTGGTGCTACCGGTAGCACCATTTTTTCAAACGGGGTCAAAATGACAACATTTTTCAAGCAGGGCCTTCAAAACTCATACAGTAGCTCAGAAAGTTTTTAAAATTAATAGCTAACTAAAAATATATATATTTTAAACATTAAAATTACAACTAATTATGACCTAATTGAAACTACGGTTTTAACAATATATCCCTATGCCAAAAAAACCCAAAACTAGATACAAAATAGTCACCTTCAAATTTATTTACTAACCTTTTTTTTCTTAAATTTACATTGAAAAATAAATAAATAAAAATTGGAAAATCTTAGCAATTGTTTTTTTAATGAACCAAAAAAACATATTTTAAAAAAACTATTCAAAGCCCAAATTAAAGAAAAAAGTAA
>JASDQU010714467.1:7486-19064 GCA_032191745.1 Picea mariana
AACTATGGTTAATATTTATTTAACAGTAGCGAACACATATATGTTTTTGTTATTGGTATTTTTAATGGTGTTATGCATTGCAATTAAATATGTTCGACACTGCTGCCACCGAGGAGGACCTAAATCTTGGTTACAAGCATGGTTTTAAAAGTGTGATTGAATATAGATAAATCTTGGGCTAGACTCATATCTCCCCAACCACACAGGTAAATAAAATGAATAAGGAAACCGCAGTAGCATGCTTGTAAAGTCTATTCATGTTTTATTATATCACCCTTAACTAAGTATTTATGTTTGTTTTCAGGAAACAATGCTACTGCAATAGTGAATCTAGTGGTATTCAGCAGACACTGTGTCATACAAGGGTGAACATGTCCAATGATAGTGGGGAGTAGAGTACCCATTCCGGTATGTATTCTTCAGAATTAGAAATATTTACTGTGATTGTAGATATTTATTTCCTGACTTATACTTATATATTATCTTCTCAAAATTGAAGAGCATGTAGCTCAGGAGGGTGAACTGCGAGAGGAACCAAGTGGACAAGAAATTAACGCACCAATTGTCACAACTACACATACAGGTAAACAACAATATTGTAATGTTAATCAAAATAAAGAATTAGTTATTTCAATTATATTTCAACATATCGATATGATCATTTTCGTTGTTGCAGTTCACGACCCTGCACAGATGACTCGATGCCCTTCTTTGCGATGTACCAGAAGTATGCTACATGAGCGCATGGAAACACAAACAATAGAAGGACAGGGCACACGAAATACAAAGTCCTTGGATGATTATGATACCCCAATTGTCAATTTTATGAATGTAAAAAAACCTAAATCAAAGAAAAATTAGATGTATAAATCCATGCCTTGTATTTGGATGTTTATATGTTCATATGTTTTGATGACTATCCTAGTTATGCATGAATGTCTATATGTTTTCTATATAAACAAAATCATTTGTTTGGTATGGGGAATTCAGAGCGATGTGAGGGGGCGGGGGGTGGGAGGGGCCATATGAGCTTCCACCTTCACGTGGTTGGCCCTGTTCAGTAGAGAATAACCTATTCTCAAAACAAATATAATCTCATTAAGGTATGCGACCACTTAAGTTTATTCTAGAGTATTTTACATAACTAAATGCATGTTTATTTGCTTATATATTATTTACTCATATAAAGAATTTGTCTTTTATGATTCATGTAGGTCTTGGTGATGTAAATGCATCTCGTGGAAAGCTCTTATCAAGTTGTATGGGCTAATGGATCTGGAGAAAGGACAATGATAAAGTAAGGGTTTTGACGTGTTTTTTAAAGTAGGATTTATACTAGTAAAAGTTCAAAATCCTCATGAAAGGATAAAATTTCATTTTTGGTAGACAAGCATCGATATTTTTAACAAAGTATGAATCATAAACTGTGGGAAAAAACCTTTTTTGTATTGTTACATTGACCAATACAACTATAATAAATTTTTAGTACAAATTCTTAACCACACACACACACATACACACACACATAGAACCCTAAGTAAACAAATGATAGAAGATAATGGGAGAATATGTACTGATAGGAGTGAATGAAGATAATAATATGAATAATGGAGTGGAGAGTGCACTCTAGCCTTCAATTGAATGATACTTGCATCCAACATGTCTCATTGTAATGTATGTTGTGATAGTTGTGTCTTCTCACTATAATGTATGTTTCTATGTCCATCATGGGATTCCTAGAGCACAACCTATCATTCATGATCCAACACATAGTAGTCAAGAATCCCATCCATTGCTAATGTGTGCAAGTACTGTATGATTAGCTAATAATTTGTATCCTTAATTATGAGCTATCAATCTTTACTATCACCAAATTCTTCTAGTGCATGTAGATTTATATTTGAAGTTAGAAATATTAGTGAATAATTCAAGAACTACTTCCATGCAAAATATATCTACATTCAATACTTTATGAGCTATCCAAACATTGTTCCAATTATGGATTTTCGAGAGGTGATTAGGTCCCACATTTTATTTACCTAGTTTAACCACCACTTCAAATTCAAACAATGAAAATAGTAGAAAACATCGATAGAATCAACCTTCCAACATTGTATTGTTAACCAAATACTTGACCATTAAATTATCAATGGACAACTTAAAGGAATGGTCCAGAAGATAATACTTGAACACTAAACATTAGTTGTGCCATTAAACACTAGTGGATCTTTAATCTCTACATGAATCCACTTAATGGAATTTGGTAGTGTGCATATTTGTGTTAATTAATTTTCATACTCCCTAGGCGGACCAAAAGTAATGGACACTTTGGAATAAATGACATAGGAGAATACTATTCTCCAACTCAACTTTCCACTAATAGTTGTATTAATGTAGTCTTCCAACTATCCTATGGTGATATTAATGTAGTCTTCCAACTCTCCTATTCATCCAATACTTCTTCTATCTATTTAACAAATGTATTTCCCTACATTAGATCCAATGGATATACCATCAAATAAACATTCATAACAAATGAAATCATTATCAAAATCCCAATCAATCCATTACAATACTAGGTATGGATATTTGTCATCTACTATGTCAATGAACTCAAAGTAAGAAAAAATGTTCACACAATCGAGATAAAATTCCATCTCACCAATTTGAAAATGGGGAAAATGTGTGATTGGTTCACCAACTACCACTAGATCGAAAAGTGGACCCAATTTGGTACTCCGGTGCCATTACTTGAAAATCGTCGTTGTATGAGATGATGTTACTGAAGCTGTTGCTACTCTTGTTGCTGCTACTCCAGTGCCATTACTTCAAATTTTTTTTTTTACGAGATGTCAACTGCCACTACTCCAGGTGCCGTTACTTCAAAATTGCCTTTGTACGAGATGTTGTTATTGCAGCTGCTGCTACTTCGGGTGTCGTTACTTTAAAATTGCCGCTGTACGAGATGCCGTTAGTTTTGCTACTCCTGTTGCCGCTACTCCGAGTGTTGTTACTTCAAAATCGCCGCTATACGAGATATCGTTACTGCATCTGCCTCTAATCAGGGTGTCGTTACTTCAAAATTGTCACTGTATGAGATGTCATTACTGTTGTTTCCGCTACTCCAATCGCTACTACTCCAAATGTCGTTACTTTAAAATCATCGTTGTACCAGATGTTGTTACTCCGAGGTGCTACCACTCCAATCACTACTACTCCTTGGTTTCCACTACTCCAGTCACCACTACTCTTTGGTTTCCACTACTCCTACCATTGCTACTGTGGTTGCAGTTACTCATCTACACTCTCGCCAAAATGGATACTGATATTTCAACTGCCACCCCTTCCAATGTCACCGCTCGAATCGACGCTGTCATATTCCACGTCTGCAGACGATGATATTCCTGTGATGATGCTTCTCCATAATAGGTGAGTCACTAGGTACACCCTCAACCAAATTTAATGGATTTGGGTACTATTACACATGGAATAGGCATTCGCACCCGAGGACGGTCTTAACTTTAAGTTTGGGGGAGATTTTATGTATTTTCCCAAAGAGTCATCATTACCCTCTTTAATCACACGATTTCAGAATCATTACTTAAAACTTTCCGATGTCGTTGTACGCATAGGGATTGGACACACCCTCCAAACTGTTAATCATCCAACAAGATATTAAATTCGTTGTCATATCGTCATCATTACTTACTTGCCACATCATTTAATTAAAAAAATAAAAATCCACGACTATTTCCACAATACATTTTTCGCTAAACTGTTTTGCCTGTCGTTTCTCCTGAATTGGTTGTCGGTACTCCTCGAGTAGGCACAGCCGATAGAACATAATGGGTGGTGGAGCAGTAAGGTATGAGCCAAAAAATACTACACAGGTCCATCGAAATCCAGAAGTTTGGCAAATTTTCCAGAATGTAGGTTGGGACGTGTATTTCGAGAGGTTACAAGGATTCAATGCAGACATTACAACAGAATTCACCCAAAATTTGGACGGCCACTCCTCCACGGTCCGCAGATTAAAAATCAGAGTCACAGAGGAAACCATTGCAGAAGCTAGTGGGTTTCCAATACCCAGTCAACGATGGTTTGTCTGAAAAACACCACTCCCAGAATTTCCAAAGTTGTTTCTGCATGAAGGCAAAGAAGTAAAGCCGAAAGGGAAAGGATATGAATGGACTTCTCTGCTACCTCCATGGGCTGAGGTATCACTTTTCTTCATAAGGTATGTGACATATGAAGGATGCCCCTCTACCATTTACAAATATCATCTCAAATTGCTCACATCTCTGTGTTTCCAACAACGCATAAACATGCCCTATTTTCTACGTAATAACGTTCAACGGATGGCGCGAGTAGCTCAGTGCCCGCGCCAATCATTCAAACCCCTTACAAATCATGGTCTTGTTAAGATACTAGTCGTTCATGTGCTAGAGCTAAGTCGTGTGAGTTGGACGCAGTTCATAAGACTCTCAGAAGAGGAATTGGTAGAACTTATCCCAGAAGTAGCAGAAACCCTAGCATAGAGAGAAGGGCTGAGAAAGTTAGCAGAGGATGCCGAAACTATTGCAGAAGGTCAGAGAACAGGTGTTGATACACAAGAATTAGCTTCATATGAATATGAGGAAATGGGGAAACCATCAGTGGAAGTTAGAGAAGTTGGGGGAATGAGGCAGGTCATTAACCTGGATTCAAAAGAAGAGGAAGCAGAGGGTTCTATTCATCAAAACCCTTTTCCTGAACAAGAAAGAGATGCTGCTACTCCATCAGTAGATGAACAATAAAGAGATGCTTCTACTCCCTTAGTAGATGAAAAATAAAGAGACATTTCTATTCTGCTCGCAGATGATCATGAGATGGATGATGATACCCCTTCATCTGATGAGAAGGAGAGGAATGCTGCTACTTCTCCATTCTATGAACAAGAGGTAACTGACGTTGTTACACAAGAACCAACACCATAACATTCTAAATTTTCTGTCTGTGAATATGGTACAGCTACTCCTCCCATCAGTGAGCAGGTAATGACTGACGCTGTAACATAAGAACCAATGTCAGAACAAGTCGTTCCTGAAAACCCTATTTTTGAAGACACATCAACTACTCCAAATTGTGAGCAAGAAATGACTGACAGTATTACACAAGAACGAGCTTCAGAGCATGCTGCTCTCGAAAACCCTGAACCAAAGTTGGGTGCTGCTACTCCAGGAGAAGTTTGATTTAAACAAGATCCAGGCATAGAGGCTGCAGGCAATGAAGCTCAAAATGAGTTTCCTCCTAGGGGATGGTCTGAAGAAATTCCTATCAAACAAGAATTTGTCAATTTTTGTGCAAGGAGAAGAACCCCTATTCAGGAAATTTATAGGACAACCTTTAGAAAAAGTTTGCAATTCAGGATTGAGAATTCCAAGATAAAGAAGCAGGTGCCCCGCCTGAAGAAACGAGCATGAAGATACAAAATAATTTCCAAGGAAGCAGCGAGGAGAAATGTCAAGGAGACTATTTTGGAAGCTACCCAAACTTTCGATACTCCCACAGTATCGAAAACTACTCAAACTATCGATACTCCCAGAGTAACAACAACTACTCAAGCTGAGTTGGTGTTGCATACAGTAGCTACTCAGACCGAGCTTATCTTGCACACCTCTACAGTACTAACAACCACTCAGACTGGTCCTATTTTGCACACTTCCACAGTAACATCATCTACTCAAGTTGATCCAATGACAGATACAACTGAATCTCAGGTAGTTTTGTTGAAAGCCGAGATACAAAAGTGGAAGAAAACTATAGCCCAGTTTTGGACATGAGTTGTCTCTTCTTCAATGCACCTAAGGACATTGAAAGACAAAAGGGAGTAGGCTGCTAGAGTCGTTGTTGACTATGAGGAAAAGTTGGAAGAAGAGAAGAACAAGGGTGAGAAACACAAGGAAAAGATTATAAAGTTGGAGGCACATATACATATGTTAAGAGATGACAAACAAGAGATGTATGATATCACCCAGTAGGTAGTAACGTGTTTCTCCCCTTCTCTTAGCTATGCACTGTTCCTTCATGAACAATATTTATTTTTCTGTCTAGAATGTATTCACCAGGAGATGGTTTATAATATTAAAGACCCCATGCAGTTTCTTAGGACCTTGAAAAGTTATGACATCCTCACACAACATCTCATGTGTGAATTGTACATGCACAACTACTTGCTAAGAGATGATAAAAAATTGAATCCAGTTCCTTATGTGGGAGATGTCCAATTGAGGGCCTTTCTTTCCTACACCATTAACCAAGTTAAGTGGAAGAAGGCACTTGATTCTTTCGAGGAAAATTGGGTACACAGACCCCTTCAGGTTAGAATGGAGAACTTTCAAGTTGAACAAATCATCCACAAACATAACTATTTCAGACAGATTCCCAATTGGCCACAGAATATGGAAACTACACAGCAATGATGTGCTGATCTTTGCATAAAACAATTGACCTATTGCAAGGAAGAGGCACTTGAAAGCTGTGACCAGAGATGGGACTTATCACCACCTGCTGTCAGGGAACGAGAAGCATTTGGGGCTCCCAATTTTCATAGAGCCATGGAAAGAATATCTAGGTATATAGCATGTATGAGGTTTTATGGGGTTCGATGGCTAGATTTGAGATTTTCATTCCCCATCATATGGATGCCACTTGATCAATATCAACCTGATTACGAGGTCCAAAGAGAATGGTGGAAGGATATAATATTGACTAAGGGATATAAGTTTCCAGGGACAAATATGGCTGAGGCATATAACATAGCAGAACTTTAGGCCCAATATCAAGGTTCCAACCCAGATCTATGAAAGTGACGGCCTACACGAGGACGTGCATGTGACTAAAGTTTGGGGGAGATGTGTGTAACCACAAGGGTAAGAATGCACCTCTATTATGTCATTGTGTGTATTAGTTCAAAAATGTTATAGATTGGTTGGGGGTTTACCAAAGCGAATCACTAATCTCTGAAATATCACAAGAATCGAGCAAACGCAGTCTGGCAAGATGATGCAATCAAGGATGCAGTGCAGTTCGCGAGATGAAGGTGAAAAAGAGGACCTGTTCCATGGTCCAACATTAGGTTCTGTTAATCATTTCAGTCTTTGTGTATTTTTAGGAAGAGTTGTTACCCTAATCTTGGGTCGCTCTGTGCTCCATGAATTGTATAAAAGGCCGAACATAGATAGAGAAGGGATTATCCAGTCAGTCAGCTAGCTAGGAGTTGTCCTGTATCAAGACTGCAACCTATGTAATCTCGTTTTATTTAATGAAAATGGAGTTTCTTCTGAGTTTTCGTGGCAGTTAGTTCACCGCAGCCCTGATCGGGGAGTTGGGCCCGCTCTTTTGGTCAGGTGCTGTTAGATTATGATATAGTGTTGTTGTGGTTTTGTGTGGAATCTGTTAGATCTGTGTGTTCTGCTTCATTTGCAGTTATCCTGCTTCATTTGAATGTTACAGTTATTCATGTTTAAGCACCAATAATCTAGTTTCTATTCTTTATTTTACTGGAATGTTTGTTTACTTATATGATCAATATTGAGAGAAGCATAGTCTACACATACACTACAGGTAGGCTGTAAAACATTTAGGCCCCTGGGTTGACAAATTAAATGTATTAGGTGGTAAATCTAGACGATATACCGTACCCAACAATGAGGATATAAGTAATTCCTTTCAATATACCCCACTACATAATGATTATAAAATCATGGTGGGAGATGATCCCTCGCTTACCACTTCATAACTTTGCAAATCTAGAAGGTTGCAGGGACCAAGGACTATCATCGCATATTTTCTCCTATATTCCACGTGAAGACCCTAAAAAAAGTCCTAAATCCTGAGAAATAAATGTATTTTGACTTTCATCTTCTGTTGGATTCCCTTCTGGCATGTAGGGTGGAAATTAAGACTATAACATATACTACTAACTATTCTACTTCCCACCAAATTGCATTACTCCAAGTGAAATATTTTCTATATCCCCTTCATCATGTGTGATTCCTACTCATTTATAGTGGTATGTGTTACCATTTGTTGGCATTAATGTGAGTACCATGACTTCAACAAGTGAAATCATCCTTCATTTAGGGTGGTGTGAGAAACTATTACCTAGAGTGGTGTGATCACCCTTCGTTTCAAAACATTGTGATCACACTAACTTGATTTGATGTGAATTACCCTTCGAATTAAACATTTCCATTTCTCTTCATTTATATGGTATCATGTACCTTCATTTGAATAGGGTGATTCACCTTTACTTGAATAGGTGTAAGTGTCTTTGTTTAAACAAGTGCTCCATTGTTGTGATCTACCATTCTTTCAAAGCATTACAACTTTTTTCATGGGAACACCTTTGATTTATTTCATTCATATGAGTGTGAGTAACCTTCATTTTTTTGGTAAGGGAATGACTCAACCACAAGGCTACAAGTTCCTCATCCAAAAAGCTACAAACATAGTTGTTGAAAGGGTGTGAATGCCTTTAACCTCATGCTGTGATTATCCCTTCACATTAATAGGTTAAATTTGATATTCAAGGTAATTATTGTGACCAGTCTATATTAATATCGATTAATGGTTGTGAGTGCATTGAAGTGGATAAGTAAAGGGTTGGCCCACTCTCACAAGCATAGTGATAGATTTAAAAAAAACACATCTCCCATATTGTCCCCCTGGGATACCCCTACAAAATTGTTTTTGACGTCTAGTTCAAAGCCCCAATATCTCAATTAAAACCATTCATTCAAGGGAATGCATTTTATCTTCCCCTTCATCCCAAGGTGCCTTGGGTTTCCCTTTTGGTCCACTAAGAAAGACACCTAATAAGTCCCAAAACCCCCTCTGATAAGCCCTTCTCACATAAGAAACCCTTTGAAGGGTCAATCACACATGAAAATATTGAGTATGGGTCAATCACGAATCCCAACATCCAGCTTTTCAGTTTCCATTTTTTTTTTTAAACCTAAAGGAAGTGTGGCAATATCGACGAAAGTTTGTTGCACTTTGCCACGGTTTTGCGTTGCACATATAACATCTGCGTCGTAAATTTTTTCTCTGCCAAACATTTGCATTGCTATTGCCATGCTTTTTCGTTGTAACTTTCCACACTTTTCCGTCGCACGTATGGCATCTACGTTGTAATTTGTTGGTAAGTTTTTTACTTTGGCTTGGTTTTTTGTCCCTATTGCGACAAATTTTTGTCGCTATTGCCACGCTTTATAAGGTAAACCTATCTTGAAGATGATGACATGTGGTGGGCTTATTTCGTCGCTATTTCTACGAATAACTGGTTCGTGGATATAGTGACGAAAAAAGTTCCACGAAAAACAGTCTTTGCTTTCGTGGAAAGTGCGACAGATATGTGTGGCAATAGCAATGAAAAAACGTGGCAAATTTGGTCATATGTAGTAGTGTATTCCTCCTTTTCCAAGAGTTTTTTTCCCCTTTCCCACTTGATAACCAAATACTTAAGCAATTTGAGTTTTTGAACAAGTGAGTCCATAGGATTTAAAATCTCTGTCTCCAAGAATCCGTTCCAATTTGACCTCACTAAGTTTACAAAATCTGGTTCCTCCAACCAAACACAATTGAATTTAAAAGGATAATAGTGGTTTTCCTTTTCATGTTCTAAATGTAGAATCACTGACATGTGATTAGAAATCTTAAAATTACTCACCCAAGATCTATATCTGAGTCCTGACAGGGCTAACTCCTCATTTATCAAAAATCGATCTAATCTCTTAGCAATGTAATCCTGTTCCCCCCTTCCATTTCTCCAAGTACGGAGAAGTTTTACTGGCTCAACATCAAGTAGAACTTCATCTTGTATCAATTGACTAAAGTAGGAGTGCATTGGATCAGATCTAGAATGGGGACCCTACACTTATCTATTATAAATGGTAAAGTTTAAATCGCCTCCCAAAATTAGGTTGTGATCTTTGAGCATCCCATCCCATCCCTCTTAATCTTATCCCAGAATACCTGTCTGTCTCCATAGGGGCCATAACAATTAACCAACTTTAGTCTTTTGTTTATATCCTTTACCAAACCATCCAAAAGTATCCCTGTAGGAGTCAGAAAAGCAGATAAGTCATCTCTTCTCTGATTCCATGCAAATAACAACCCTCCTGATAAACCTAAGGAATCTACCCCACATAAATGCCACGTAGGGAGGAGTTTAGTAAAAATATCCCTCACTTTGTGTTCACTAACCATAGTTTCTTGTATAAAAATAATGTCTGGTTTTACCAGTGCTAAAAACCTTTTGAGGGATAAAAACTTTGGAGCACCCCTGACTCCTCGAACATTTAAGGTTACAACAATCATTTTTAAACCCTTTATAGGGACTTCTCAGCTCTAAGTGCCCTTGGACCATCTATAACCAGAGAGCCTGAAAAAGCGTTTGTCTCCCTCTCTTTTCCTAGCTTCCTAGCACTTCTCATTTTGAGTGGAGAAAAATCTTTTTCCAGGCCTCCAAACACAACCCCTTTCAAATTTGTTGAAAATCCTACCGAACTACACACTGGGGCCCTTTTCAAATTCTCATCCAAAGGGACCTTTATCGAAGACGAATGCAAAGGTTCTCCTCCCGAATAGATCGAAAGAGGAGATCGATTAAGTACTTCTTTATAAGAGGGAATAAAGTTTGCTAAGGAGTCATCAATCTCACTGAGAACATATGGGTCTATCTGAGTGAAGCCACCCAAGGAATCTAAAGAGTCCTCTGCAACCTCAATGGTTTTTGGTTCCAGAGCATTAGAAAAAGTTGGCTCAAATGATCGAAACAGAGGTCCTTCAGGCTTTAAGGAATCCCACTCCTCCAATACCTCACGGGTCTTAGTCACAAGCTTCAAAGCAATGGATGGAAAACATGTCGCCCTATCTCCTAAAATACAACCGTCGGGCTCCCTACCCAAGGACACAACTCCATCAGCCAAGCCTCCCAAGCCCCCCGAGACAGTCTGTATATGTCTGCACAAAGGGTTAAAAGTCTCCTCTTCTACCACATCGTTTACAGTTTCCAGATCCACGACTGAAATAACCTTCACCGGATGAGTAGCAGTAACATCAATTTTATCAAAACCCCTCTCCCCTGAACCACACCAATATCTCTTTTTCCTTTTTTTTCTTATTTTACTTATTAATCATTTTTATTTTATTCTTTTATTAGTGTTACTACCCTAATATAAAATTCTATATCATTTATTTTATCTCACTCATAACATTACCATTCTCATATAACAATAATAAATTTTAACTTTTATGTTTTCATTTAATGTGAACTTATATGTACGTAAACTCACCTCTATATATAAACTTACCTCTGTAATAGATATATGATGATAGCAATATAACAATTATGACATAGCAAATAAAGTATAATTAACAAACACTTGAAAAAAAAAATACAATTAAATTTTATTATATAATCATATTGGAATTGTTTATATAGTGATGAGCAAAAAAACAGATTTTTCTATGGAACTCTTACTCTTTTACCAATATATATTATATTGGTATTTTTCATTTTACCCTTAACATT
>JASDQU010714468.1:7297-19880 GCA_032191745.1 Picea mariana
CCCTCTAAGTGTGGTAGGTGTGTCCAACACTTTCATGCACCCACTTACCCATTCATTGATACATCCTCACCTGCGTCTTGGTTGGGTAAAGGGAACCGAACTACTGAAGAATTATCCACGAGATAGTTGGTTGTAATGGTCATTGGTGCAATCCAGCCATGACCTGGGGCCTGCATGTTTGAGATGCATTGGCTTGTGCCTTGTTTTTCTCACAACTGCAAGTTTTGAGAGTTCCAGCATTGAGATTCTGGACCAGCTGTAATGAAGGCCCTAGAAAAGGGAGAAGGACTGCCTGAGGGATTGTGTGGCAGAGAAGGGTGGAGGTCCATTCTGTTGGGTGGTACAGGCTGGGTAGAAGAGAGTTGGGTACTTGGATTGTTGTGGGTGTTGGGAAACCTGTGAGAGCTTGAGAGCTGACTGGTTTGGGAACCCAAGTACACTCTGGAACCATCCTTATGGATTCATAGCCCTAGCTCGGGGGTGACACTATTGTATAGATTTGGAGAAGTGGTGTCTACAGTTGGGCGGAATGTCCTTGGTCTGCATCTAGTTGGTGTCATCTTCCATAAAGATAAGTGCTCTCTGTTATGGTATCATTTACATGTATATGAATGCATTTCCGTTGTATATTTAATTATCGTTTAATTAAATCTTTAGACTATGCATGCTTGTTGACTACTGTTGTGCATGTCGTTAAAGTCTTTTCTTTTATGCATCCTTAAATTTTAAAAAGGTATCGCAAGAGAAAGAATTCCAAGGGTAGGCTTGAAGGTAGCATGCTCCAATCTGTGGGTGGCTGGGGATGTGTTAGGGTCCTAACTCGCACATAGGTAGAAAAATATATTCAGATGTAATAAAGGTCAATATTAATAAGGCCTTGCATTAAAATAAAATAAGTCAAATGTAAGAAGACCTAATAGAAGCTTCAGCTTCTAGAAGGATCTTCCTCTAGATGCCTCTTTTGATAGTGATATTTATTATAAATAAGAGTCGAGGGTATGAGAACCCTAGCTTGGATATTATTGTAATAGATCTCTTCTCAACTGGAGGTTTCCCCCTCGAAGAGGCCAGTGAACATTGCTTTCAGAATCAAAGTGTTATTTCTATTGTTATTCTTATATCATTTCAGTTCTATTGTGGTGATTTTTCTGGTTATATTGTTGTTATTCTGCCATTTCTAGCATTTTATTTCTATTCTGCATACTTTTTATATCTGGTATATTACAGGATGTTACATCCATGATACTAGACAATCACCTAAGTATAAATATTCTCCACTTGTACTTCTTCTATTGTCAACATTACCTGCCCAATCTACATTTGTGTAGGAGACCAAAGATAGATCATTCCCTTTAGGATACCATAATCCAAAATCTTTTGTTTTCTTAAGATATATTAATATTATATTTACTTCCATAAAATGTGTTTCTTTCGACGTTGCTTGAAATCTCGAAACCTATCCAACTGCTTGCATCGCATCTGGTATTGTTGTTGTCACATAGAGTAACCTTCCAATCATCGATATGTAGAGTCGTTGAATTGCATCCTT
Organism: Picea mariana; assembly: GCA_032191745.1. NCBI lineage: Eukaryota > Viridiplantae > Streptophyta > Pinopsida > Pinales > Pinaceae > Picea > Picea mariana. The sequence goes on from JASDQU010714468.1 coordinate 8,847, forward strand.
AGATTCATCATCCTTTCTCTACTTGAAATTGGTATGCATAAGAGTACATACAAATTTGCAATCTTCCATTTTGAACTTGTTTAGAAATTCTCAAATGTACTTAGTTTGGGAGATGAAAATATCTTTATCACACTGACATATTTGTAATCCCAAAAATAAATTCAACTCACCGAGGAAATACATTTCAAACTCATTCTTCATGTATTTGGAAAACTTCTAACTCATCCTATTATCATCTCTCCCAAAGATAACGTCCTCTACATCAAATTCAATTACTAGTATATTTTATCAATCCACTTTTATGTAGAGATTGTTGTCTTCATTTCCCTTCCTGAATCCTTATTGATGTAGATATTTGTCCAATATTGAATACCATGCTTTAGGGGCCTTCTTGATCTAGATTATTTTGAGCACAAAATCAGAGAGGAGATATAATAAAGAAATGAACATAGATATCAAGAATATCCAATAATATAAAAAAAATGTATCAAATATGCAACCATAAACATAGAGATACAATAATACACAATTTTCTATTAATGAGTGAAAATGTACAAAGACTGTAAAAATACAAAGTGAAAGACTCGCTAGAATGGTAGAAACTTATCTCTGAGTAGAGATGTGATGCCTACTTTCATTTTCAAGAATATGATTTTTAAAATGAGGCTCCAAAGAAATTTTTAACATAAGTAAAATCCAAAACCCTAACCCCAGAAGATGAAAATACAAAAGGCTTGCAGGCCCCGATGGGGGTAGTTGATACATCAACTTCCTGAGGGCATAACTTTTGCATACGATCTCTGTTTGGGGTGCCCGATACACCGTTGGAAAGTTATAATCGAGAATAAATCATTTTAGCTAGCCAAGGTCAATGTATTTGGCAATCACTTGGGCCCCAAATCCCCCCAAAACATCATTTAGGGCCTCAAAATGGACCTAGAATTTTGGAACCCGAAAAACTACCAAGATGGAAAATTGTTTCTCGAGACCGTAGAATAGGCGGGTGGCCACCGATATCCACATGTATCAATATTCCCTCCTTAGGAGTCAATGGTATCCATTTCATTGATTTACCGAGGGAGAGGGGGAAGCATTTTATGCATCTAAATCTTGGTGAGTAGCTTGCCTTGTTGGAGACATCGCGCTACTTGGTTTGTGGAAGGTTGTCACGAACCTATTTCTGGCGGGGTTGAATATGTTCAACCAGTTGGGCTACATGAGATGTTTTGTGCAGAAGGAATGTTTGTGCTTTGCTACAGTATTTTCAACCCACTTCTGTTGGATAGAAGTTGCTTGGGCCAAGGTTGTAGTGGTTGTAGTATCCCTCTGTTCACATTTTGAACAAATTTTGAAGAAGATGAATTTTTTAGTATGAGATACTACCTTGTGGCACTGTTTAGGTCAGATAATAGTCGAAATTACCTCTAGTATTCTCTCGATATGACCCCTAAGAGTAACAATGACACTACAGGGTCGAGACTCATAAATAGCATGGCGCTTCCACATATATGGTTATCCCAAGAGAACATAAAAAAAATTTAGCTGGGAAATGTCACATAATACCTCATCCTTGAAGGGTTGGATTCAATATGAAAATCGACACTATTGGTTGACACAAAGATCTCATCCCTGGCGAAGCCACCCTATGTTGTATGGTTGCGGGTGTGGTTTTGTTGACAATCCCAACTGTTTGATGACCTCTGTTGAGATGAAGTTATTTTGGCTTCCAGTATCAACAACAAAATGCAGTGGGGTCCCTTTCACCCACATCTATGAATGAAAAATGTGTTCCTCCTCTTCAATATCTATGGGTTCTTCTGGTTGAATTTTCACGGTTGCGACAATAGAAGTGGGGTCTGCATCGATGATTTGTCTTTTACCAGTATTTTCAGAATCAGATTCTGAATCAGGGTTCGACTCCTTCTCTTTGATCTTGTCCACCAATGATTGTTTTGAGTGACATTCATTGGTGTTGTGCCAAGGGATTTTGTGGAAATCACACCATTTTCCAGTATCCTTCTTCGTCTTTTCGTGACCTTTATTTTCCTGTGGCTTGGACTGGTTTACATAAAAAAAAAAATTAGGGCCATCTTTATCATACTTCTATTGTTGTATATTTACAGACCCGAAATCTCTCTTGTTCTGGTGCTTGAGGTTCTGCTCATTTTTAATAGCATATCGATAAGCATCACCGAGTGATGAGATGTCCAGAAAATGCATTTCAGTTTGGATGTATCTGTGTAGAGCCCCACGGTATTTCAAAACCAAATGTCACTCGGATTCTTTGATACACAGCTTGGTGTGCATTGTATGGAAGGTATTGGTGAACTACAACACTGCTTATCCCCTCTCTTGCAGTGTGGTCCATCTCATGTATTGGTCCTCATAGTTTCTAGTAGGTTAATATTGTTCCTTTATCGCATCCACAAAAAATCCCAAGTGGGCTCGGTCCCCTATATTCCATACTCCTCTGTGGAAATTTACTCCCAATAAGTTTTCCACCAATGTTTGACATGGAGGAGAGCCTTAAGGAGTGTGAAGGTGATGTTTTCCCTGTCGGAAAAATGGTGAACAAATAAATAACCATCTAGCAGACTTAATCATTTGTCTAGGGCATATACATCTATTTGTCCTCCAAATATGGGAATATCAAAATTAACTTCTACCTTGAAAGGAAAGGTGATTCCAAATTTTCCTCTTGATGAATACATGTCGATTGTTATCGACATGTGTTGAAGGATGTGGGAAAAATTCTCCATCATTTCGTCCCTCTATCGCGTGAGAGCTTGCTCAAGCAACAGATTTATAGAATCTTCTACTCCGTCATTTTTCTTTTCTTCCTCCATGGAGGGTTTCTTGGGTGTGTGAGAGAGGTTTTCCTCAATATATACAATCTTGATACCCAACTTTCTATACTCAGACCTTGTCGGGGACATGCAATGAAAAATAATCAAGAGAAGCCTTCTCTGATACCACTGATCTGGATTATTTTTGGCACAAAATGAAAGAAGAGATACAATAAAGAAATGCACAGAGATATCACAGATATCCAATAATATAACATAAATGTATCAGAAATGAAACCATAAACAAAGAGATACAATAATACACAAATTTCTATTAATGAGCGAATATGTACAAAGACTGTAAAAATAGAGAGTGAAAGACCTACTAGAATGGTGGCAGCTTATCTCTAAGAAGAGATGTCATAGTTACTCGCATTTACAAGAAGATGATTGTTACAAAGAGACTCCAAAGGCATTTTTAACATAAGTAAAATCCAAAAACCTAACCCCAGAAGATGAAAAGACAAAAGGTTTGCGGGCCTCAATAGGGGTAGTTGATAAGTCAACTTCCTGGGGGCGTAACTTTTCCATACGATCTCTGTTTGGGGTGCTTGGTACACCATTGGAAAGGTATAACAGAGAAGAATGATTTTAGACTGGCCCAAGCCATTTCCTTAAGCAATCACCTGGGCCCCAATTCCCCAAAAAACGTCATTTAGGGCCTCAAAATGGCCCTAGAAGTTTGGAACCCAAAAAATTGCTGAAAAACTACCAAGATGGAAAACTATTTTTCGAGCCTATGGAATAGGTGGGTGGCCACCGATATCCAGTTGGATCACTTCTTGATTTCATATAATGATTTACTCATCTTGCAAACATAATCTTCCTTTTATAATAGTAGAAACCATCCAGGTTGTTCGATGTAGACTTCTTCTTCTAATTCTCCATTTAGAAAGGTTGATTTTACATCCATATGATACACCTTGATTATTTTGGAACATGCATAGGCTAAGATAAATCCAATATCTTCCATCGTTGCAAATGGGGAAAATGTCTCTTCAAAATATATACCTTAAATTTGAGTATATCTTTTTCACACTAACATTTATGTGTTTCTGGTTACCTGTCCATCCTCGTTCAGTCTATTTTTGAAAAACCACTTTGTACAAATTAGGTTCTTGTTCTTCGGCCTTGGAACCATTTCCCAGGTGTCATTATTTTCTATCTGATCCAATTTTTCATCCATAGTTGTGACCCAATGTTTAATTCCTGGCTTCTTCAAAACTGTTAGGTTCAACTTTGGATAACAATGCTAGATGTCTTTGTGCTGGTGAACTTATTCTTCTTCAGGTTTCAACTCTATCATCTTTATTTCCAATAATGTGTTCTGGTAGATGATTTTTCTACACTCATCGGCTAGGTGTCTTGTTAGGTATTTATTTCTCATCTTCCTCTTTCTCTTCTTCTGTTTTATCTTCTTCTTCTACTTTTTCTCTTTTTAGACCTTCTTCGTCATCCTTCTCTTCGGAATATTTTCTTCTTTCTTCATTTTTTAATTCATTTGTTTCATTAATTGCTACATTGATGCTTTCCACTATTCTTTTTATTCTTGAACTAAATCTTTTATATGCTTTTCTTTTTCTTGAATACCCAACCAATATGCCCTTATCAAATCGGGAGTCAAATTTTCCAATCCTTCCATCTTCTCTTTTGATATAGTGTTTGCTTCCAAATACTCTGAAATGCTTCACATTTTTTGTTCTTCCTTTCCATAATTTGTAGGGAGTCTTATCACTATTAATTCTTAGTATTCATCTATTGAGTATATTTTTGGAGACAACGACCACACTAAGAATGGGGGCTCAATCAGTGTAAGCCTCTTTTTACACTTCTTTACAAAATACCTTAGTTAGCAATCACCATTTAATGATTATTCATTACTTCCATTCAGAACTAGTTGTCTGTATGTAAACATATCTCAACAACATAAATCATCAATAAACCATCACCATAAATAACACAAATAACAAAATATATAAATACAATTTTATTTTTTATTATGGAATACAATCCTTGGTGTCTATCATCACCAACTAAAATGAGCACCAACTCTCATTACAAGACCTAGCCTATAGATCTCAACACCAATTGAAAAGAGGAAGAAAATCCTCAAGTACAAGACCCATATTGGAGATATAATCTAATATTTCAACAGGTACATGACTTGTATATACTGCAACATGTGTATGTACATGACCTACCTATACTATAGCACACATATGTATGCATTGTTCCTTCTGTCAACCTCTGTACACCTTTAGAAACTAGGGTTTTTGAAACTTCAAACATCTGGCTCTTTAGACCCTTTCTTCCTCTGTCACATCCACTTGTGACCTATCACTACAACCAACCTATCACTACCCAACCTGTATCATCCACAAACAAATATACACCATCCAACAACCTATGCATGTTCCTCATTCCTACACCATCACAGATCATGGATATCTCTTAATCATATAATAACTCAAATACTCACTAACCAATCACCATGTACCATATACAAACATCACAACAACCATAAAAAGAGTTTTTCAAGCATTTAACATAGCATGAGTAAATCTAAGCATCAAGATAACATATAACTGTACCAGAACATTTGTACTAGATATGAGCCTGTAGAATGATATCATGTGAACTTTCTTTAGAATTTAGGAACCCGGTACCAACACTTAATATTTTCATGTACTTTCCAACTGTATGTTCCCTTATCTCCTTCATCCCATGCATCAAAAGTTCCTCATGTCTGAGGTAGCAAAGAAGTTTGAAGAAAAATGTTTTGGAGGTTAAGAAAACCCTATTTTTATAAATATGTACGTGGGTTGCAGTGGAAATGTACATGAGCCCACAATCGCTTGTGGCCTTTGATATTTCATCAGGAGACAAATGTCATGCGATCTCATACTCCGAGAGAAAGAAAGAAGAATTTTGATTAGTAAAGGACTCTCGAAGGCTCAAAACCCAAACTCCTGAAGTAAATGTGGATCATTGATCTCAAATCAACAAGATCCATTGATCTTTGCAGCAGTATCACTTGAAGGCCCAAAGTCCAGAAGTTAATGATAGGTTTCCACGTCAACTAGGAGAAAGTTGCTTCAAGAGATTTCCAACCAAGTGTCCCAAAGTCCCAAAATAAATCTGAGCCATTGACGGTTGAGGTCAAGCATCACCAGATCTATCACTTCGAGAATTCATCACTTTGGAGAATTGCGTGAGAAAGAAGGAGAAAACTCTCGAAGCCCAGCCTCCTGAAGTAAATCTTGGTCATCAAAAATAAAGAGGCCACACGTCACCATATCTCTCACTTCGATAATTTGGCACTTTGGAGGATTGCGTGAGAAAGAAAGGAAGGAATATCACCTGAAGGCCCAAAGCCTCAAAGTAACAGTTGGCTGACACATCGTTGTGGGCCCAACCACTCCACAGGTGTTTTTCAACTCAAAACTTGGTGCTCATCTATTAGAGACATGTGGCATCCATCCAGAGATGACACATGGCACTCATTTCAATCATTTTTTGACATGTATTTAGCCTATTTTTTAGTGATGCATGTCACCCCTCCATCCACGATATGTCAACATATTGATGTTAGTCTGCCACGTCAGCTGCGGGAGGTCATCGTCCAAGAATTTCTCTTGTTCAAGCGCCAAGATTAGCACCATCTGCATGCACAGTTTTAATTGATCCTACAATTGGTGGGAAGATAAAATTTAGTAGGCATGCCCAGATCGCAGATCACTACCACACCAATGACCATATTTCATGCAACATGCTCGAACAATAAAATTCTTGAGTGGTCCTGCAATTTAAACCATGGTATAGTGAAAGTGCTACGTGGCAGGAGCTAGTGAATTGCGGGCTCAAAAGCAGTGTGGATCCAAACTGCCTTTGACGGCCTTGCAGTCACGTGATTATATAACGTTGAATCTGAGAGTATCATGGGTTCTCCCCCTAGGTGTTAAGCCTCACTCCAATCCCTGGGAGGATTCAGTTAATGAAAAAGGACTGGTAGTTGAAATCTCAGCTGAGTCCATAAATAAGAAACTTGGAAGCTATGGCCGAGGAGACTGAATTGTCATCTCAAGGTACCAAGATGGAAGATTTATTCTTGCAAGCCCATGTTGATCCGAACTTGCGTGTGACAAGAGGAAACATGCACACTCTGACAGAATTATGCACGGATGAAATATTTGAATGGGATGGCCAAATCACATTCCTGACAGTTGTGGAATGATCTAATTATAAGTATATCAATCTTAGATTTTGTAGATGGGGGGGGGGGTGGAGTTTAGAGGCTGGGGATATGAGAGAGTTTTAGGAGAAGGGCTCTGTATTTATCAGTTTGTAGGCTTGAGGGATTGGACTATAAATATTATTTTGTTGAAGATTCCTTTGATTTGTTTTTATGAGGCTATCTTCTTAGTTTACGTGTTGTTCTATTTTTCTAGTCTGGATGTAATCTCTCTGATCTATGGATTATTGAGAGGGTAGAGGATATGTTGTCATCTTGTCCATTTTTCATGGTTTATCATGAAGATATTTTTTTTTCCTTCTTGTCTGGATGTAATCTCTCTGATCTATGGATTCCTGAGGCGGTAGAGGATTTGTTGTCATCTTTCCCATCTTTAATGATTCGTCACTCACACCCTTCATGTTTTCCTTCTTGTCTGAATGTAGTTTTTTTTATTCATGGATTCCTGAGGTGGTGGAGGATCTATTTTCATCTTTACCATGTTCATCGTTCATCACTAAAACCCTTCATGTTTTCCTTCTTATCTGAATGCAACATCTATGATTCATGGATTCCTGAGGCGGTGGAGGATTTGTTGCCATCTTTCCCATGTTTCATTGTTTATCACTCAGACACATTCTCTTTTTATTCTCCTCATCAATGCATAAATTCTTTTGTCTGATAGCAAGTTGGAATGCCTTCATTATTCATGATACTTATGACTCCATATCCCAATGGTCCCAATTGATCTACAATTAATTTTGTTATATTTTCCTCTCCCTACAATCTTACTGGTCCACCTACTCAAACCATTTCAATACATTTTTCTTTTGATGGGTATTGGTATTATCCTCTAGTAGTATGAAGGTGACTCTCAATGCTAACATTAATGACGTCATTGTCGGGGACAGAAGTGAAGATATGTTCCCTGGGAGAACGATAATGAATAGATCCAATTTTAGATGTGAATTGAAGCTAGACACATTGTTTTGGCTACTTATCTCTCACCATGGTGACTCCATTATTCATAATATGTTGGTGACTCCATTGGAAGGAGAAAATAAAATGGATATGGAGGATATCATGGACAAGAGGTTTGCCCCACTAAATTTCTCATCCATAGATGGTTATCCACATCCCGTGCCTCAAATTGATGAATGGCAAGATCTGCTCCCAAAATTTTATGAAGGTAAGAATGAAATCCCTCTTCAAAATGTTCTAGGATTTCATGCTTCAATGCAACATATTGACATCCAGCATGAAGACATACGTATGAATTTGTTTATGTACTCTCTTCAAGGAGATGCTCATACTTGGTATCACTCTCTTGATATTTATAGCGTTTCTTCACTCGAAGAGTTTCGTGCAGCTTTCAATATTCATTGTCAAACGTTTTATTCCCCTGATATATTTTTTCATAGTTATTCTGAGGAGTATGAAGACTATGTGCAAGATATAGTTGTTTCTTATGAAGGCTTTGAAAATGAAGAAGATACCTTGGATGAGAAATCAACTTTTTCTCTTCCTTGTTCATTTGCATTAGATGAAAACTTTATTTGTTGTCTCAGTAAGGAAAGTGTAGAAATCTAGTTTGTTTTGGAAGATCATATTCTTTGTAGCCCAGTCTCTAAAAATCATAGATATGAGAAACCTATTTTTGACTCATATGATGATGTTAAGATATTGCTTCCTGGACTGAATCTTGAAAGGAAACTTGTGTTTAATAATGAATAATAGTTTTCTCATGTTGGGAAGAAGATAAATCTTGGTATGTAATTCGAGGCCCTTCTTTTATTTGATCATTATGGAAACAATGATGAATATGTTGAGGTGTTTTTTGTCTTAGAAGCAGAAGGCATTAGCATCTAGTCTTCTAATGAAAGTGAAATCTTCTACCAAGAGTAGCATGATAAAGAGGAAGAGCCATCCATTGATATACATGAGGATATTTCTTTCTAGCAGCTAACAAATGTTATCAGAGAAGGAAAATAAGAAGTGGATCAGCACCCTGCATCATCCTTTCACTCACCTGTGCTTGCCAAAAAAAATTCAACCATGTCTGAGAAGATTTAAAGTAGACCAGGCTTTCTGTTACCATCCTAGTAAGTTTTATCACCTATTTTATGACCCTGTAGGGGAATACATGGAGTTGCATTTCCTTGATGTCTTGAAGACTCCAAGATTTATTTTACCTTCATCCTTAGGAGGAAATTTGAAGAATGTAATTAGTTTGTTGTCACAGTTTCATTATCCCTTGCCGATCAGTGACAGAGTAAATAAGTTTTCAGTTAGGAAGTTACTTGGATGGCTATGGTGGAATTTTTCTTTCACCTAGCACACTGTAAAAAATCAGTTAGTCCAGGATTGTACATAAATAATATCCTTCTAGAGCACATGTGTTTGTTTTCTTTTTTGTAAGTAGAATAGTGTTCATATCAGCCTGTTGTCTTCAGTGAAATGTATCTGATCTCAACTGCACAACACAAAAGTTGAGGCACTAGAACTGTGCATTCTTGGCAAATTGCAGGGAGCATTCCATCCTCTATGGAGCCAAATGTTATCACATATATTTGTCAAGGGAAACAGGTCATCCAAGTTTGTGATCTACATAGGAAGCATCCAAGTGCAACCCTTTTTGGGTTTGAAATATTGGCAGCCGAACAGATTCAATTTTTAGCCGTAAGATTTGAGCAAGAGAAAGATCAAACATCAGATCATCAATATTAAGAAACGACCATCATATCTCATCGGAGAGAAATCGAAGGTGGGCAGGAATTGTGGGGATTGGAATACAAATTAAAGTTTCTGCAAGTTGTGATCCCGCAATCACTCAGGATCGTTGATCTTTCTAGATCAATAGATCAATGATGCATATCGATCCCACTATGAATGAGCATCTTCACATTGTGTGGATCAGAAGGGAAATTAAAGTATCTTCTAGTTGTGAGCCCATAATCTCTCATGGTCATTGATCTTTCAACAGGGGACACATGTAAGGAAATCTCGTACTATGGGAGAAATAAAGAAGAAGTTGAATGACTAAAGGACTCCCAAAGGCCCGAAACTTGAACTCCTGAAATATTTGTGGATCGTTGATCTCAATGAACAAGAGTTATTGATATTTGCAGTAGTATCACTTGAAGGACTAAAGTCCCAAAGTTAACGAGAGGTTGCCACGTCAACGAGGAGAAATCATTTTTGGGATATTTCCATCCAAGCATCCTGAAGTCCCAAAATAAATCTAATCCATTGAAGGTTGAGGCCACACGTCACCAGATCTCTCACTTTGTGAATTTGACACTTCAGAGAATTGTGCGAGCAAGAAGGAGAAAAATCTTGAAGCCCGAACTCCTGAAGTAAATATCGGTCATCCAAATCAAGAGGCCAGGTGTCACCATATCTCTCACTTCGGGAATTTGGCACTTAGAAGGATTGTGCGAGAAATCAAGAAAGTAATATCACCTAAAGGCTCGAAGTCCCAAAGTAACGGCTAGATGACACATTGCTATAGGCCCAACCACTCCACGGGTGTTTTTCAACTCAACACTTGGCTCTCATCTATTAGAGACATGTGGCCAGCCAGCTAGCCACGTCAAGCACACACATTCAAAGCTGAAGAGAGGAATTGTCCTCGTTTTGATTTGAATTGAATGTAATTTAATTGCTTAGGCTATTGAGACATAGAGTCGTGCCTTTGTGCAGGCATAGGGTAGATAGGCCTTTAATGTTTTGTAAGGTTGATATCTAGATCCGATGCTAGACTAGACAACCCATTCAATGTAATTGAATAGAGTAGGTAGATTGGAGGAAAGAGCTCGAAGAGCCTCCTCATGTAAAAGGTGAATTGTATCTCTTTAGTAGTGAGTGGAGATAGAGTGAATCGACGAGTAGAGAGCAGAAGGGAGAAGAGTCGATACCTTGTTACAGGCCATGCTCAGGAACACCTTTGTAAAGAGG
>JASDQU010714469.1:0-27084 GCA_032191745.1 Picea mariana
GAAAGAGGAATTCGAATTTGATGATGTGTGCCAAAAATCCCTATCATTTTGCCCTTGAAAATCACTAAATCTAGTCAAAAAATGCCCTTTTGACTTTCATCTTCAAGAATGGCCTTCAGATTTTGATTTGATAATTCATAACCAGCTTATTGAAGAAGGATTCAAACCATTCAAAACCAAAAATTCTTGATCTGGGAGAAAATTTGGCTATTCTGGCCATGACAGCTTTCAACAGCACACCTGCCTGAAAAATCTGCTCCTGCGTTATTGAAAGTAGCCACTTTCCACAGCTAACTAGTCAAAATTCTGCCTTCTGCGCTGGTGAAAGTGCAGAGTTTTTCAAAATCAAATTTCTCAGTCATGGAGAGTCCATTTTGCATGTTTAAATAGTCGATCGACATCTACAAATCCTGAACTTTCCAATGGTACTTTCAGATTGGCATTTGGAACTCAGGAAGATATCGAAAATTTCCCTACAAGATTAGGAATCTTTCCTTCAAAAATGCCGGTGCGTTTTTGAGTGCTAACACCTGGTAAGATTTTTTCTACATGTTTCTGGACAAGTTGTGTAGGGATAGTTAGTGTGATTGTCATCATGGATTCATTGTATGTCATGTCATCATGCACAATGCATCTAGTTTTTTTTTCCTTGTCCAAGTAGGTGCTATACATGACCATTATGTTCCCGAAAAACACTTGCCCAGTTCAGCGGCTGCTCAAGCCTTCTATTGATAGTTAATTGGATGTTATAAGTTTAGACCTGGTGACATTTTTTGAACATAAAAATTAACGTGAATGGTAGTCTGCATTATTTTTTTGTTTTCTTTTTTTCCTAACATAAATGTACAAGTAGACACACAACTTGGATGAAGTATGCAGCCCAGAGTTTTGTAACCAAACCTCTTAGTATGCGGAACTTGTACTATGTTCGACGTTTCACTTGCACTCGTGGATACTTCTTGTGAGCTGAAAAGTATGTGTTGCAGATGGAATCAACATATTTATCATGGAATAGATGAATAAATAGCTCAAGATATTTGTTTGGTTAACATATTAGGAGCACAATGTATAACTATTTACCTTTGGCCTTGTCATTATGTTGATGTTTGTGATGATTGATTGCTCATGCCCATGTCACTAGTCCATCTTTCTCTGATGCAAGCATGTGTACATGAACATCAGACGGACTAAATAATAATATGCATTATATATTGTCCATAATTGTTCTGAATGTCACATACAGGCTCGAAGGAGATGGAATATGAATTAGGGTGTCAAGGGATACTCAATAAACATGAGAATCCAATGGTCAAATTGTATGCCTCGGAATTGTTTACCGTAAAAATGTGTAACACAGAAAAGGGCATGATGGGGGATTCTGGCGTCCAATCTATATATCACAGAACCCTTGAAGTTAGAGGCGCAATTTTGAGCTCGCCAGCCCGGGAACCAACGATCTAAAAAGTGGCTAAGTATGGAATGAGGAAGTTGTTGATCAGACTCGTGATATAGAAGCATGAGTATAAATTTGAACCCATCAGTCTGCCAACCCCCACACCTAGACATTTTCGAAAAAAGGACTAAGAAAACCAACCACAAAGTGAAAGTAGAGGGGAAAAAGAAAGGGGAATTTGGTTAAGTATAGAAGAGGAAAAAAAAGGGATAATAGAGAGTGGGAAAATAGAAATGGGGAGAGAAATGCTTGGAAGAGGGAAGTCTCAAAAAAGGCCCATTGTTGCCAAATCATCATTTTCTAGTCCAATATTATATCCACCTACTTGTTTTGTGTGTTTAATTTACTATGACAATTGGTATACCTTTTTGAAGATTGTACTTCATCCTCCTCTACTGTGGCATATAAGATTTCATCCTCTTGTCCAACCAATATATTTCTTTCAATGTAGTAATGCCGAAAATACAATGGACATGAAGGTAAGTTGGTATGTAGAAAGACATGTAAAAAAATAAATACAGTTCTATTTATTTCATTGTGGTCGCACAGAGAATACAATTGACATTAATATAATCTATTATGCAGGAAGATACGTAGTATCTACATACAATAAATTAGGTACAAAGAAATAGAACAAATATACAAACAATAAATGGAACACAAAACAATGGAATATAAAATAATAATAAAAGCATGCACCTTTGTATATCCTCTTCTACATTTGTGGCAAAGAGTCCTTCGCCTTCTCCAATTATTATGTGTGCTTCAATGTGGTAATGCACGTAATACAATGAACATGAATGTAAGCTAGTATGCAAGGGAAAACAAGTAATATGTACATACAGTAAATGAGAATCAAAGGAATAGAATAAAATAGAGTTAAAAGCATGAATCTTTGTTTTTCTTGATCCATGGTTGTGATTATATAGAATTTGTCTTGGAAAAAATATATTACAAGCCATAAAATATTAAGAAGTTGGATGGTCGTAGCTGAATGATTTGGTTTTGTGCAACAAAGTATCCATATATGCTTTGAGACTTGGAAATATAATTTTTCAATATCTTTTATGTATATTTTATAATTCAAGTACAAGAAAAATTGTATCGTGGTCACCAGTCTGTGTATAAGATAAAGAATTTGTATTGTGATATGGGAACATTTCACCATATATGGTTAATAAGTGTGTTTTGTACATGTTTTATATTAACCAAAAGAAAGCAGACATTGTAATTTCACATGTAGTTTTCCAATTATTTGTTATGGCACTATTTTATAGCATGTCAAGACTGAAGTATCCTAGAATGATAATGGTTTCGTCCAGATGTAGATGGTGTGATGCATTTGACAAAATATTCATTATGTTAGCAATGTTGTACACTTAGCGGCATAGAGATTGAATATTGCAATTTGCAATCCACAGAATACTACTCTTTCTAGCACCATCTCAACATATTTTTCTTCTACAAGAACATTTTGCAAAGGCATGTAGGTATGGTTCAAAGTTTGGAGAAAAAAATGGAGCAAAATTTAAGAGCAGGAGAGAAAGATATGCCAATTTTGTGCAATTTTGTTGCAGCCTAGGCATCGTTGTACCATACCTATCCCTTCTACACCTAGCTGCAGTTTTCTTCTACAAGAACATCTTGCAAAGGCAACAATCTTCACATCATATTTTTCATGCGAAATGCATGGGTTTGATTCCCGTACAGGATAGGCAGGCATGGGATATGCGCTAGATTTCCACTTCGTCACACACGGTAAAGGACCGGGATTTGCAATGCTAGAAAAAATGACAGCCAAAGTTGGACACGTGACATTTTGCATGGACAAGGTGCATAGCCTTGAGAAAAAATCAGAGGAAAATTTAAGAGAAGGAGAAAAAGATATGCCAACCTCTATGAAAAGTCTGCAAGACAAAAACCATGAATAAATACCTAAACATTTTTACTTTTAAAATGAAAAAAATGAATATGAATGAAAGTATGCTATTGAAACTTACTCGTGACAAAACCACAGATCCACTTGCGAGTGCAGGACTTGAACAATGCAAAGTGAAAAAAATAGCTCCACCTATCGATGCAATACCCCAACCCTGCAAACTCAAAGAAAACAAAAACAAGAAGCAAGAAACAAACTAGTGAGCAAGCACCAACAGGTCCAATTGCAGGTGTAGGACCTCAAACTTGCAAATTTGAACCAAACAACAACAAGCAACAACTGACGAACCAACAAACCGGCAAATAAGAAGCAACTAGTGAACCAATAAACAATATATGTATCTTCAATGATGACCAAATTACATTCCAAGCACAGAAGGAATCTTAAAAATATGACGACCATGCGAGTGGAAATACTTAAACATTCTAACTTGTAAACTGCAAACAACAAACAACAAATAACGTATATGAATGAAACTATGGTATCGAAACTTGCTGGGCAACGATGAACGACAAAAGCGCAGACCGGATTGTGGGTGCAGGACTTGAACCATGCAAACTGAAAAAAAATAGCTCCAACTACAGGTGCAGGACCCCAACCTTGCAAAGTTGAAGTAAACAAAAGCAGGCAACAAGCACGAACAGGTCCAACTGCAGGTGCAGGACTTCAACCTTGCAAAGTTGAACCAAACAACAATAAGCAACAACCGACGAACCAACGAACTAGTGAACAAGAAAAAACTAGTGAACTAGTAAACAATATATGTATCTTCAATGATGACTAAATTGGATTCAAAGCATAGAAGAAGTATGAAACATATGATGTATATGCAACTGGTGGTGGACAAACAATATTGTCCAAATTCACTGCAACATTGCATGAAATAAATCGAGGAAAAATGTACTGTGAGAAGCCTATTTAAGTAAACATTTAAGGTTGCCAGGCCTGTTTAAGGGCCTCACGCTATGCAAACATTTAAGTTGTCTGTCATGTTTAAGGGCCTCGGGCTATTTAAACATTTAAGCTGTCAAGCCTATTCAAGTACCTCAAAATGTCATTGCTCAAAACTTTCGGTATGTAAACATTTCAATACAAATAGAAATAATAAGAACATTAAAAAAGAGCGGCGATGCTCAAAACTTTTGGTATGTAAGCATTTCAATAAATATTAAAAAACTAAAGAAGGGTGTTCATGCTCAAAACTTTGGATATCTAAACATTTAGAACATTGGGAATAACAAAGTTGGGACTACGACTTCAAATCTATTCTCCAATGAGATTATGACATATAAGGTTTTTAGTTCTATAGTTCGAACAATAGAGATGATGTGAAAATTTATAGTCAAAGGACATGTTAATATGAAGTCAACGAATTATCAATCACTATAATCTCTCTACACCTTCGACAGAGACTAATAAAGATCTTTCACTTAGAATATAGATTCACTTATAAAAAAAAAAATTCACTGCACCTATCCAAAAAGTAAGAAAATGACAAAAATATATTTTCCATTGTTGATGTATATTTGTTTTATATTATAAATCCAAAAAGTAAGAAAATGACGAAAATATATTTTCCATTGTTGATGTATATTTGTTGTATATTATAAATATGAAATGTTAAATTTTAAATGTTTTTTAAATTTTTTTATTATAAAATGTATAATTTTGTAAATAATAGTTAATTTTTATAACTTGTTATAATTTTATTTTATGAATTTGATATGTTAAATTTTAAATATTTTTTAGAATTTGATATTATAAAATGTATAATTTTGTAAATAATAGTTAATTTGTATAACTTGTTATACACAAGTAAAAGTAAAATAGACCTTAATTTGTTTTGTCACGTTGCATTATAATACAAAATAAAATTTTCCTTTGGAGTATTTGAGAAAAGTAATAAAATTTTCCTTTAGAGTATTTGAGAAAAGTAAATTATATGTATTGAGGTTATCATGATTATTTTAATGAAAGAAAGTTATATGGATTGAGGGTTTAATAAAGTTGATGGATTAATCATGCATTTAAAATATTGTGTTAGAAAATGTATGGTGAACTATTACGACAATATTGTGTTAGAAAATGCCTTGTGAGCTACTACGACAATATTGTGTTACAAAATGCCTTGTGAACTACTACGACAATATTGTGTTAGAAAATGTCTTGTGAACTACTACAACAATATTGTGTTAGAAAATGTGTTGTCAACTACTACATTGTTCGTTCCCAAATAGATTATTCTTCTTTTTCCTTAATTTATTTTGCCATGATGTATTATAATACAAAATAAAATGAAACGTTGCATTATAATACAAAATAAAATTTTCCTGTTGTTTATTCCCAAATAAATTATTCTTCTTTTTCCTTAATTTATTTTTCCACATTGTATTATAATACAAAATAAAATGAAACGTTGCATTATAATACAAAATAAAATTTTCCTTTGAAGTATTTGAGAAAATAAATTATATGTATTAAGGTTATCATGATTATATTAAGGAAAGTAAGTTATATGGATTGAGGGTTTAATAAAGTCAATGGATGAATCATGCATTTAAAATATTGTGTTAGAAAATGCCTTGTCAACTACAACAATATTGTGTTAACAAATGCCTTATCAACTACTACATTGTTTATTCCCAAATAGATTATTCTTCTTTTTCCTTAATTTAAAATATTGTGTTAGAAAATTCCTTGTCAACTATGATAATATTGTGTTAGAAAATTCCTTGTCAACTACGAAAATATTGTGTTAGAAAATGCCTTATCAACTACTACATTGTTTATTCCCAAACAGATTATTCTTCTTTTTCCTTAATTTATTTTATCACGTTGTATTATAATACAAAATAAAATGAAACATTAGATTATAATACAAAATAAAATTTTCCTTTGAAGTATTTGTGAAAAGTAAATTATATGTATTGAGGGTTAAATAAAGTTGATGGATGAATCATGCATTTAAAATATTGTGTTAGAAAATGCCTTGTCAACTACGACAATATTGTGTTAGAAAATGCCTTGTCAACTACTACATTGTTTATTCCCAAATAGATTATTCTTCTTTTTCCTTAATTTTTTTTGTCACGTTGTATTACAATACTTGCATTCTAATATAAAATAAAATAAGTATTTGAGAAAAGTAAATTACATGTATTGAGGTTATCATGATTGTTTTGAGGAGCATTATAATATAAAATAATTTTTTTTGTCATGTTGTATTTTAATACAAAATAAAATGAAACGTTGCATTCTAATATAAAATAAAATAAGTATTTAAGAAAAGTAAATTATATGTATTGAGGTTATCATGATTATTTTGAGGAGCATTATAGTATAAAATAAAATAAGTATTTGAGAAAAGTAAATTATATGTATTGAGGTTATCATGATTATTTTGAGGAAAGTAAGTTATATGGATTGAGGGTTTAATAAAGTTAATGGATGAATCATGCATTTAAAATATTGTGTTAGAAAAGGCCTTGTCAACTACGATAATATTGTGTTAGAAAATTCTTTGTCAACTACTAAATTCTTTATCCCAAAATAGATTATTCTTCTTTTTAGTTTCAAACTATTTGAAAAGAGAAAGTTAGATGCATTGAAAAGAGAAAGTTAGATGCATTAAAGGACATTCTTTATTCTCAAATAGATTATTCTTCCTATTAGTTTCAAACTTTGAATTCATTTTAAACATTTGAGAAGAGAAAGTTACATGCATTGAGAGTTAATAAATATGATGTATCATGAACATTTAAGGAAAGAAATTTATTTGCATTGAGGGTTCAATAAAGATGCATACATTTAAGAGATTAGGTTAGAAAATGCTCTCTTCAATTAGGATCTTGGTTAGTTTTACACATATTATTCTTATTATTAGTATTATATTTTTGAGTTCATTTTGTATAAACCAATTTATATATATTGATGGTTCAATAAATATGGTGAATCAACTATTGATGGATTTTGTTAAAAAATGTCTCCTACAACTAGGATCTTGATTAATCGCAAACAAATTACTCTTATTATAACTTAAAATAAAATTTTCAGTTTAAGAATTTTAGGGAAAAAAATTATAGGCATTAACAATTATATGCACTAAGGTTAGTAAAGATGATGGATCAACCATATATTTGAAATATTGTATTAGAAAATGCCCCTTAAACATTGGTTAGCCTCAAATAAATTACTCTTACTGTAACATCCTGCTCTTGCGAGCACATGTTATTGATTTATTCTTTGAGGACACTTGCGTTCAAGTGATCCGGTTATATTACATGGTTATTTTTCCTCTTATAGATTTTTATGATGATGTTGATGGTTGTGATTTAATGTTATTCGAGATATATGTATTGACAGATGCTATTAACGAATTTACCCTGAGTGTGTAGGACATTGACAGATTTTGGATGCCGAGGGCATCGATGGGCCCCCTTGGACTGTAGATTGAATCAGTGAGTGGATTGTATTGGTTTGAGTATTTCATTTATGCATATGTGACATATGATCAATCATAGTACGATTTTATATATGGATCGTTGACAATGTTTTGTTGATAGATGCAGGCTAACGAATGCTTACTAATCTAACTCACATAAGGAGTAAAAAGGCCATGCACATAGACCAGATATTGAGGGAGAGGTGTGGCAAAGTCCCTGTCAAAGTCCCTGTCACAGCCTATTAAATTCTATACTATCGTAGTGATTGTATCAACCATCAAGAAGAAATCTGGTAATAATCAACCATCAACCATCAACTGAATCTGACCCTTGGAAGAGCCTTCTAATCGCATAATTTACTTGTGCAGCCTGCCACTCATCTAATCGATGGACCTTCTGTTAGTTTTATTCCATTGTAGATTGGAACAACCACCAAACATACTCTGTGTTTTTTTTTAATTTACTCTGCGAATTTTTTTCACCCAACATACTTAGCAATTTCATAAAACTTCCTCTGTAATTTTGCAGGGAGCTACTCTGCGTTTTTTTTTTAATCTACTCTGCGATTTTTTTTCCACCCAACATACTCAACGATTTCATCAAACTTCCTCTGCGATTTGCATGGAAGTTACTCAGCGAATTCTTGAAACTTGACCAGTGTATTTGTGTATTCTTACAACGAATGCAAGGCCCTCTCCCATAGCAATTTTTCCAGTCTTTTGCTCATCCAGAATTTTGTTTCCTTCACTATTGGATATGCCTTTCCTTGGGCGAATCCCCTAAATCAATTTATTTTTCTCTCCTGCGTTTTTGTGTCTTCCAGTGGTTTTATGAGATCGCTATCTTACACCATTTACCACAAAGATCCTCCTCCTATGATCTTCTTCGAAGTTTGGGCCATATTACGGTTTTGATCTATATATTAATCGTTGCACGGGAGAAAATTCGTGATTAAACCTATGGTTGGTGTTGCATGGATGAGGAACCAATCTCCACTCCCTGCCGCGCAACAGTATTTCGTGGGTTCTCCCCTACCGGGCGTGAGGGAGCACCGACTCTTAACACTGTTGTAAAAGACAACTTCGATTTTTGAGTAAATTTTACCTCAGTGATAAAGTGTACCATTAAACCCTTGTGTTAAATTTTAGTGCTAAAATTTAGTGTTAAATCACAGTGTTAATTTTAGTGTTAAATCTTATATATAATGCTCATCTGACACTTATTTTTTAGCTCCTTTATTGACCTGTGAATTAACCTTTAGATCCTTACACATGTTATGAGTTTAGCATCTGATTACTTACTTTCGTTGTTTAAGTAAAAACCCTGGTCTTATTAAATTCCTTAGAATTGAAGGTGTAAAGTCGCTTGGTAATCCCTTCGTGTTACTTCTTGCTTGTTCTTCCGGTAGTCCTTATACATAGAGATGGAGGTGGGTATAAATCCCTACATACTGGGTTAATATATTGTCGACCTCCCTCAATAGTCATTTGGATGTGTAATTTAAGGTAACATTGAATGGTTATGTAAGACCTCAAGAAGATTTGATCCTCTCATGATTTTATAGTTAATGATTAATAAGTATCATTTGAAATTCATAATTCTTAATAAGGTTTGGATCGTCTCTTAGTCCCTAAATGGATATGCAAGCAGCTTGAATGCTTTATTTCTTTTATGATGGATTTAATATAATGTTAAAAAGAAGTACTTAAGTGTGGCATGGAAATCCCCATGTTGTGTTTAAGAGAGATATAATATTCTTATAGGATTCTATTGTGGGAAGGGTAACTAGTAATTGAAATTATTCATTTATTCTTGTATAAGATATATTATGTTATTTAGTACATAGATGAGCTACCTAGGGGTGGTATTAATGTAGATGTTGAATCTTGTTGATGCTTGAACTTGAATAATCTTGACTTGACAAGATACTAATGACGATTAGAATTAGATCCTTAACCACTTCTAGGATTTTGGTTCCTACTTTCCTTGTATTATTCTCTTACTCAATTGCACTTATTACTGATGTATGAGTGATTAAGCAATTAGATGACTCGCGTGCCCTGAAATTAATGTGATGTATGATTGGTTATGTAATTAGTTTATTGTTGCACCATGAAGATAAAATTGATGATTGCTTTTGCACCATGAAAATAAAATTGATGATTACTTTTGTGCCTTGAAATTAATGTGATATATGATTGGTTATGTAATTATTTTACTTTTGCACCATGAAGATAAAATTGATGATTACTTTTGAGCCATGAAAATAAAATTGATGATTACACTTGCGCCATGAAATTAATGTGATGTATGACCAGTTATGTGATTAGATTATTTTTGCGCCATGAAAATAAATTTGATGATTACTCTTACACCATGAAATTAATGTTGATGTATGATTGACTATGTAATTAGCTTACTCTTGTGCCATGAAGATAAAGTTGATGTATGATTGATTAAGTAATTAGATTTCTCTTGCGCCATGAAAATAATGTTGATGTATGAATGATAATCTAGTCTAGAGTTATGAGTTGTGATTGATTTAGGGGGGCATAGATACCTCCTTGTTCCTCATAACAGTCGCCATCTCTGAGACCTTAAGTGGTCAAAATCAATTGGATGAATCCTAGGCTTGAGCGTTGCTTATGTGTCATGGAGGTCATAACCTTGAAGGATAGGTTGGGCGGGTAGTTTCTTTATGGTATCTTTATGTGATGAGTTGATTGAATAAAATTAATGATGTTTTCAATTGATCGTGATGAGTTGATCTTGTGTCACGATTTTTATGATATTTGTCGATTAGGTGTTGTTATCTAATGTGATTATGTGTTGATTATGTATCATTACTAATTATGTTAGTGCTTGATTTCTTGTTGTCACTAATTTGGATGATGTGTCGATAGTGTTTCTATTAGTCGTGTTGTGATGATTTTAATTTCCTCATGCCAAGAAATATATATGTATGTATGTATGTATGCATGTATATTTGTTGTTGTAATGGAGGGGTCGTTACTCTTACTATTAGTCTCATACTTTTGAATTCATTTTAAGCATTTGAGCAGATCAACTTATATGCATTGAGGTTTAAATAAATATGATGAATCATGAAAATTTGAGGAAAGCAAGTTGTATCCATTGAGGGTTTAATAATGATGGTGGATCAACCATAACCATACATTTAAGCGATTATGTTAGAAAATTCCACCTTCAACTAGGACCTTAGTTAGTCTCACATTGATTATTCATATTGTTAGTTTTATACTTTTGAATTCATTTTGAGCATTTTGGGAAATAAATTTATATAGATTGAGGATTCACTAAAGATGGTCAATCAAACATACAGTTGAGAGATTGTGTTAGAAAATTCTCCCTTCAACTAGTACCTTGGTTATCCTCAAACAAATTAATCTTACTATTAGTCTCATACTTTTGAATTCCCCCACCACCGCATCAAAATATGGTTAAATACAAATTGAATATACATAAAACTTATACACCTTGCACATTGTTGACGTTTTTCCTTAGAACTCATTTTTTGTTCTTTCCCCCTCTATCAAGATCCACATTTTTTTTTACATTGGGTTTGTTTGAATATTTGAATTTTATGTGAATTCCTTTGTCTTTTTCCATGGTTTTATAAATTATTAAAAATATATTTTCAATTAATGTGGAATGAAGTTAATTTCCCCACATTATTCTTTAAAGAAGATTTGGTTCCCCGCACCCTTTAAACCACATGAGACTCAAAGATATTTCATATATCATGTAATATGGGGTCACTTTTCTTTCCTTATTTCTCTACCTTTCCCCTCACCCCACACTTTGAATCGATAGAACCCCGCCCACCTCCCACTTCCTTTGTTCCACACTTTTTCCTTACCCCACTCACTTCCTTCCTCCTACACCCAACACTCTACCTCAACACATACTTAACCATTCCTTTCCCTTGGCGCACACTTAACCTTTCCTTTCACTCAATGCTCACTTAACCTTTCCTTTTCCTCACTTCACATTCTTCTCTACCCCATACCCTACACACCAGATACCATTCCACCTTGTTAACCTTAACAAGGATGTGCGGAGTGTGGGGTGTAGAGAAATATTCAATTTTAACCTTTCCTTTTCCTCACTACACATTCTTTTCTACCCCTTACCCTACACACCACATATTGTTCCACCTTGATTGTATTAACAAGAATGTGTGGAATGTGGTGTGTAGAAAAATATTCCAATTTCCTCCTTCCTCCACAACACCATAGCCTTCCCCTTACTTGTTGGCATGAAAAACAAGACCTTGGACATGTTAATGACCTATCTTACATATATATATTCAATAACAGTGGTATAGAGACTAATGGAAAATGGTAATCTGTAACATCCCACGCTTGCACGCACTAAGCGAACTTATTCTTTGAGGACACTTGCTTGCAAGTGATCCGGATTATTTTACTATTGGGAATTTGATTATGATTATGAGGCATTATGAATTGATGACATGTTATTTTTTTGTATTGACATAGACAAGTATTATTGACTCGGTTTTCCTGAGTGTGTAGGATTTTGGGCCTCGAGGATGCAAAGGCATCAATGAGACCCCTTGGACTCCAGATCGAGTCAGGGAGTGGTCTATTGGGGGTTTGATTGTTGTATATATGACATTTGCGCATCTGATTAGATGATAATTATGGATACTATATCTGACATGATTCGTTGATGTTGCAGGTTGATGATAGCTTGCCGACTAGAATCACATGTGGAGTAGAGGGGTCACACACAACTACCAGACACATTGAGGGAGAGGTGTGGACAACAGCCCTGCCAAAGCCTACTATCACTCCCTTCGTGGCTCGAATTATAGGTTAACGACTACCTAGTTCGAGAAGACCCACGATGCGGTGAGGGATGATTGCGACAATCGCTCACGATGATTCTAAGGGGCACGCAATAAGGAATGGGCTTTATTCCTTAGAGTCCCTTAGTCTCCCGCAAAATCACCTGCAGGAGTATTGACTCCAGGGGCTTTTGATGTCTACCAAGTCAATCAAGAGGCAAGTGGCACCCTTGGAGAAGGTAGTGCGTCCTGAAGGGCACTTCGCACAAGGGAAACAAGTTGAGGCGAGTGGCACCCTTGGAGCACCTAGTGAGTCCTAAAGGGCACGTCATGTTGTTAATTAATAAATGGATAAACCTAGATGGCCTTAGGATGAATAACATGATAAGAAAGATTTAAAACATTTCCCCTAATAAAATGTCGCCCACACTAGGAAAAATAAAGTCTAGGTCTAAATGATACTTGTGATAAAAAAAATTTATCTATTTATATAAAAATGAAAATGAAAATAAATAAATAATAATGATAATCATCATTAATCTTGTGACGCGAAGGGGGTTAGTAATTCATTTAATTTATAAAAATCTTTTGGGGTATAAAATTTAAAAAGGGGAAAAAGGGAAATAATTGTTTTGTCACTTATGCTAATTAACATTTATTAATTAAAAAGGAAAAAAGGGAAAAAGTTAATTTTCTACATCTGCCAATTTGAGTTTTAAATAAAAATGGAAAGAGGGAAATCTAAAAGAATTAGGAAACTAGGAAAAAGTGAGAAACACAAAAAAAAGGGGAAACACAAGGAAAAAGAAGAAAGTTTAACTCGGTAAGTTATCTAGCATTTAATAACTTTCTAAATTAAACTCAACTATTAAATTAGTAAGGCGGAAAGTCATTAAAACTTGTAAGGGAATATGGGGACACCTAGGAGAGATTCTACGAGTGACTTTAGGTGGGTGAGGGAAGTAGGAGTAATTAATTAATTAATGAAATTATATTATGGTGCAATGAAGGGGATGGGTGACACATGTACGAGGAGGACTTTATGAATTAAATTGTTGAAAAATAAATTAAGTGGGAATTTGGGAAAGTAAAGGACTTCGAAACTCTATATAATGGAGGGGGTAGAAGGACGATGGATCTCTTCTGTTATGCGTAACGTTACACTGTAGAATTTTAGACTTGACTGACTTAGCCTGTGGGAGTTGGGATACCTAACTCGGTGAGGAGTGGTAGCTCAGCCTTGTGAGGTGAGCTGGGAGATAGTTGCTCTTTGGTTTAGTGTGTGTGGCCCCTTTGCGGCTTCGGGGGACAAGGGGTTAGAAGAGTACCCCTAGTGTTGGCTGGGAGGTATCAGTGAAGTCTCATCAGTTGGCAAGCGGGCATTGCACGAAGCACGCGGGACAACAACTCAGACCGGGCTACTTGGGCTATGGTACGCTTCCTTTATTTTTGCATGGTAGATTATTAGTATACTTTACGCTTTTAGTTATGTATATTTAATTGGGTAAGGAAAATGATTGACTTAGCATTTAATTGATAACTTAATTTCCCCCATAGCCTTAAGCTCTTTGTTGATTAATTCCCTTGGCTTTCGATTCACTGCGTGTTGTGACCGTCGTATAACTTTATTGCTTTATGATGAGTTTGCGCTTTTTCTTCACCTTCGTCCCTAGCTCATCATTCCACACCTGAGCAGTCAGCCAGAAGTCGGATCGATGGTCATCACTTTGGTGTTAATAGATATATAGATCCAAACGCCCTGCTTTTCTATGCGTGGATGATGAGAGAAGGATGTTTCTTCCCAAACTTCTAACCTTGTTGATTGTTCCTGGTTGAGTAATTGTCTTGCATATGTGGTGGTTTTTCTTCCCACAGCAAACTTCTTATGACCCTTGCGTTGATCCTTGCGTTTAATACCCTCCCTGGTAATCATTCAAGGTTGAGTTCTAATGCTTCTCCTGGCAATTTATTGTGTGTTTTTCCTTACTTCTGATCTTCCTTTACTCTACAATTTAACTCTATGTTTTTCTAAAATGTTGTTGAAACATTTAGCTCTGCGTTGTATCACCTCCATGGCTACTTAACTTTGTGTTGTTTTTTTTTTAATGGAAATATTCTCTGCTTTGGTTTTTACCTCTGCACTATAATGTGTGAAGACGTTTGAGACTGCGTTGTTGGGACTATGATTTCTTTTTGCATGTTAATCTATGTGAGGGAAGATTTTGTCGAGCTTCTTCCTACATCTAGGCGGCATATATTATTTGTATTATGCTACTATGAAGGCGTTTTTACTCAGAGATAAGGGTGTGTTAGAACCCAACAAACTTGAAGGAAAAACTCGGTTCTTATTGTTGAAATCCAGTAGTGGAGATGTTACTCCGTGTTTTTATTTTCTCTCTCCTTTAGCTGACCTCGAATTGGTTAAAACCACAGTAATTTTTGTGCCTGGGCATTGTGTCATTAAGGTCAGAGAATACATAGTGAAAGCCCACAACGATTTGTCTCTCTGCATTTTGAAGTGGGGTTTTTAACTACATTTCCCTTATCCACGAATGTACCCAAGCTCCATCACTTCACCTTATTCTGTCAAGCAGAACCTGGCCAACATTTTCATTGTTACCCTGCGTATTTTCTTTAACATTAACCCAACAGTCAATTCATGCATTAATCTCAGCGAATCAATCCAGCGAATTGTTATCACTGCAAATTAATCTCGGTCATTTTATTTTTATCTCAGTGAATCTGTTATCTCAGCAATTAATCCCTGATGTGTCTTAGCGATTTTATGAATTTAACACGGCATGGTATTTAATATTTGATATCACCACACTCATGCATTAATTGGCGATCATTATCGTTTCTACCGGGCACATATTTCACCCAATCGTTTTTAACCATCTCTATCAATTTAGTATTTACTTTAACGATGGTAAATCCCTATGTTGTCTGTGCGTGGGTGGGTGTAGTCGGCATCTTGAATTCAACAGATGTCCTTCTCACCTAGATTCAACTGAGCTTTTATTTATTTTTTTGTCTCTACAAATTTCCCTTAATGGATAGCAAGGCTTTTAGCCCAGTGTTTATTATTTTTTCCTCTGAGTGGGAAGGACAACGATATCATTGCTTTAGCCTGATAGCGTTCCCTTTTGTGGATAGCCTTCATCTTTTCCGTAGACAACATTAACATCATTTTTAATTACGATAGCCTTGTGTTTATTTTACACACTAGTTTTTATGCCAGCCTTAGCATGCTTAATAGATGGCATTCATTCTCAACCATGAATAACTACTTACCACAATGTTAGTTGAATGTTATCTCTTTTAATTTACCTGCAGTTGAGCAATTAATCAACTGCTTTGATAATAGTCCACTTAAAGTGCAATGTCATTACCTAACAGTTTTAACATTAAAGGAAAACTTGTTACACTTTAATTACGGTTAATAATACTGACAACATTTGGAAATTAATGTTGTGATTAATGAAATATTTGTAGCCCCATTCATTACCATGGTTAATAGGGTTATATGTTGGTAATTACATATTTCGATTGTATTTCATTCTTAATGTAGACTTGTAATTAGTGTGCAATTCAGGCTTGACTTGTATTTAATTTGAATTCTAGACTTGCATCTAACTTTGACTTGTAACTAATTTATAATTTAAACTTGTATTAAAATCATAGTTAGACTTGTAATTATTTGAGACTTGTATATAATTTGTATGTTAGACTTGTTTTAATGTTAATTTAGATGGTACATGATGACCATTTGTAATCTAGACTTGCTCAATTTAATTTTCATTTAATGTTAAATCAAATGGAACATTAATGACTAATTCATAGTTTAGAATTTCTCAACTTGATTTGTATTAAGGTTAAATTAGATTGTAAATTAATGACAAATTAGAAATTTAGACTTGCTAAGTCAGATTTGTAATCAATGATTAAATTAGACTGTAATTATTGACTAGCTCAAACTAGACGATTGGTCGGGTTCTTGGCGAAGTCATGCCTTATCTTGTGCTTCATTCGAATGACATCATATTGTGTCTTGTTGATCTGTTTCTTGAGTGTGGGCATAGTCTTCTTGTCAGTTGTTTCGCCTCCTAGCGTGCTGGATTTTGTTGAGCCCTTGGTCTTGTTAGGATATGTTGCGCCAAGGTTATTGACGCGTCTATCATCTGGGGATCGCATGATTCCTGATGAGGGGATAATGGCGTGCCCTATTGGATAGCGACGAATGATAATTGGGCCGAAGTCGGTGCCTTCCGTGTGAGTGTCGTCGAGCATCGTAAGTTTGCTTTTGGCGCATGGGTTGAACACCTTTAGGTATTTGGTTCGGACGCCTTGAGGTTCTAGTTTTTCTAGTCAAGGCCATTATGTCAAGGTGGGGTTGTTGTCCCTTAGCTTGTAGGCGTGGTCATCTTGTGTCTGGCGGGTAGTTGTTTCCCTTGTTTCACTATGCACGTTTTTCCTAGTTGCTCTTGTGCCAGTGCGTGGAGTCTTAGTTGCCTATTGCCTGGACTGCGTGCTTGTGTTATTGATCAGTGGTGTGGTTAAACTGTTTTTGTCATCACCTTCTTGCCTAGAAAAAAAAAAAAAGTTGCACTTATGCTTCGCTTGAAAAATAAATTAAATGGGAATTTGGGAAAATAAAGGACTTTGAAACTCTATATGATGGAGGGGGTAGAAGGATGATGGATCTCTTCTGTTATGCATAACGTTATGTTGTAGAATTTTAGACTTGAGTGACTTAGCCTGTGGGAGTTGGGATACCCAGCTCGGTGAGGAGTGGTAGCTCAGCCTTGTGATGTGAGTTGGGAGCTAGTTTCTCTTTGGTTTAGTGTGAGTGGCCCCTTTGTGGCTTGGGGGGACAAGGGGGAAGAAGAGTACCCCTAGCATTGGCTGGGAGGTATTCGTGAAGTCTCATCGGTCGGCAAGCAAGAGCTGCATGGAGCACGCGGGACAACAACTCAGAGCGGGCTACTTGGGCTACGGTACGCTTCCTTTATTTTTGCATGGTAGATTATTAGTATACTTTACGATTTTAGTTATGTATATTTAATTGGGTAAGGAAAATGATTGACTTAGCATTTAATTGATAACTTAATTTCCCCCATAGCCTCAAGCTCTTTGTTTATTAGCTCCCTTGGCTTTCGAATCCCTACATGTTGTGACCGTCCTATAACTTTATTGCTTGGTGATGACTTTGCACTTTTTCTTCGCCTTTGTCTCTAGCTCATCAGTCCACGCCTGAAAAGTCAGCCAGGAGCTGGATCGATGGTTGTCACTTTGGTGTTAATAAATCTATAGAGCCAAACACCCTACTTTTCTATGCATGGATGATGAGTGAAGGATGTTTCTTCCCAGCCTTCTAACCCTGTTGATTGTTCCTGGTTGAGTAACTGTCTTGCGCCTATAGTGGTTTTTAAACCCACAACGAACTGCTTATGAACCTTGCATTGATCCCTACGTTTAATACCCTCCCTAGTAATCATTCAAGTTTGAGTTCTAATGCTTCTCCTGGAAATTTATTGTGTGTTTTTCCTTACTTTTGATCTTCCTTTACTCTACAATTTAACTCTGCGTTTTTCTAAAATGTTGCTGAAAAATTTAGCTCTGCGTTGTATTAACTCCATGGCTACATAACTCTGTGTTGTTTTTTTTTTAAATGGCAATATTCTCTGCTTTGGTTTTTACCTCTGCACTATAATGTGTGAAGACGTTTGAGACTGCGTTGTTGGAATTGCGATTTGTTTTTGCATGTTAATCTGTGTAAGGGCGGTTTTTGTTGGGATTATTCCTACATCTAGGTGGCATATATTCTTTGCATTATGCTACTATGAAGTCATTTTTACTCAGAGATAAGGATGTGTTAGAACCCAACAAACTTGAAGGAAAAACTCGGTTCTTATTGTTGAAATCCAGTAGTGGAGATGTTACTCCGTGTTTTTATTTTCTCTCTCCTTTACCTGACCTCGAATTGGTGAAAACCATAGTAACTTTTTTGCTTGGGCATTATGTCATTAAGGTCAGAGTGTACACAGTGAAATCCCACAGCAATTTGTCTCTCTGTGTTTTGAAATGGGGTTTTTAACTACGTTTTCCTTATCCACGAATTTACCCAGGCTTCATCACTTCACCTTATTATGTCACGCAGAACCTGGCCAGCATTTTTGTGGTTACCCTCCATATTTTCTTTAACATTAACCCAACAGTCAAGTCATGCCTTAATCTCAGCGAATCAATCCTAGCGAATTGTTATCACTGCAAATTAATCTAGGTGATTTTATTTTTATCTCAGTGAATCTGTTATCTCAACAATTAATCCCTGATGCGTCTTTGTGATTTTATGAATTTAACACGGCATGGTATTTAATATTTCATATCACCGCACTCATACATTAACTGGCGATCATTATCGTTTCTACTAGGCACATATTTAACCCAGTCGTTTTTAACCAACTCTATCAATTTAGTATTTACTTTAGCGAAGGTAAATCCCTATGTTGGTTGCGTGTGGGTGGGTGTAGTCGGAAGTTTGAATTCAATAGACATCCTTATCACCCAAATTCAACTGAGCTTTTATTTCTTTTTTTGTCTCTGCGAATTTACCTTAATGGATAGTAAGGCTTTTACCCCAGTGTTTATCATTTTTGCCTCTGAGTGGGAAGGACAACGATATCATTGCTTTACCTTGACAGTGCTCCCTTTTTGTGGATAGCCTTCATCTTTTCCACAGACAACATTAACATTGTTTTCAATTATGACATCCTTGTGTTTATTTTACGCACTAGTTTTTATTCCAACCTTAGCATGCTTAACAGATGGCATTCAGTCTCAACCATGAATAACTACTTACCACAATGTTAGTGGAATGTTATCTCTTTTAATTTACCTACATTTGAGTAATTAATCAACCGCTTTGATAATAGTCCGCTTAAAGTGAAATGTCATTACTCAACAGTTTTAGCGTTAAAGGAAAACTTGTTACACTTTAATTACAGTTAATAATACTAACAACGTTTGGAAATTAATGTTGTGATTAATGCAATATTTATAGCCCCATTCATTACCATGGTTAATAGGGTTCTGTGTTGGTAATTATGGATTTCGATTGTATTTCATTCTTAATGTAGACTTCTAATTAGTGTGCAATTCAGGCTTGACTTGTATTTAATTTGAAATCTAGACTTTCATCTAACTTCGACTTGTAACTAATTTATAATTTAAACTTGTATTAAACTCATAGTTAGACTTGTAATTATTTGAGACATGTATATAATTTGTATGTTAGACTTGTTTTAATGTTAATTTAGATGGTACATGATGACCATTTGTAATCTAGACTTGCTCAATTTAATTTTCATATAACGTTAAATCAGATGGAACATTAATGACTAATTCGTAGTTTAGAATTTCTCATCTTGATTTGTATTAAGGTTAAATTAGATTGTACATTAATGACAAATTAGAAATTTAGACTTGCTAAGTTAGATTTGTAATCAATGATTAAATTAGACTGTAATTATTGACTAGCTCAGACTGGACGATTGGTCGGGTTGTTGGCGAAGTCATGCCTTAGATTGTGCTTCCTTCGAATGACATCATATTGTGTCTTATCGATCTGTTTCTTGGGTGTGGGCGTAGTCTTCTTGTCATTTGTTTCGTCTCCTGGCGCGTTGGATTTTGTTGAGCCCTTGGTCCTGTTAGAATATGTTGCACCAAGGTTATTGACACGTCTATCATCTGGGGATGGCATGATTCCTGATGAGGGGATCATGGTGCGCCCTATTGAATAGCGACGAATGATAACTGGACCAGAGTCAGTGCCTTCCGTGTGAGTGTTTTGAGCATTGTAAGTTTGCTTTTGGCGCATGGGTTGAATGCCTTCAGGTGTTTGGTTCGGATGCCTTGAGGTTCTAGACTTTTCTCATCAAGGTCATTGTGTCGGGGTGGGGTTGTTGTCCCTTAGCTGCTAGGCGTGGTCATGTTGTGTCTGGAAGGTAGTTGTTTCCCTTCTTTCTCTATGCACATTTTGCCTAGTTGCTCTTGTGCCAGTGCCTGGAGTCTTAGTTTCCTATTGCCTGGACTGCGTGCTTGCGTTTGTAATCAGTGGTGTGGTTAAACTGTTTTCGTCATCACCTTCTTGCCTAAAAACAACAATAAAAAATTGCACTTATGCTTCGCTTGTAGTCGTAACAAAGGGGTCGTTACATATGGTATCAGAGTGGGCTAAACCTGCGAATTGGGATCACTACGGATTTCGTTGTTATGATATTCATTTTAATGTTTCTAAATAAATTAACATGAATTCGTGCAGGTAAACATGGTTATAGGACATCGCAGAGGCAGATGACGGGGTGCTAGGGGAGGAGGCACGACACCTCTAGCAGCATCCACATCTGAGGGGTCCAACCCCGAGGGAGATGAACAGGTTGTCGTGAAGGAGTAGATATTGGTGGGTGATGTGGTTGGGTAGATGAAGTATTTTCAGTGGATGTCTGAGGCACTAATCAGTCATTTGGACAGAGATGAGGTCAAGGCGTCGGCAACCCCAGAGGGTCCACCGTGCACTCCAGTCGGTACTGGTAGCATTCACCGTGAACTCAAGAAGGTCAAATTTCCTGAATTCTTTGGTGCCCCAAACGGCGCAGGTGCCGAGGCATGGTTGGAGAATATGGCAATGTGATTTCCACTTCGTGACTATACCTCCAACTTGAAGGTCTACATGGCGGTCTTTGAACTAAAGGGGAGCACTCTTCTATGGTGGAAGACGCTCCTGCCACAACTGAACATGGTCGTCAAAGATGTGTCATGGGAAATGTTCGAGGAATGGTTCCAAGAGAGGTAACTTTCAGAGGAATTCATTGAGTGTTAGCTCAACGAGTTCAACGCCTTACGACAGGGTGGTCGTACGGTGCCTGAGTACATGGCCCATTTTATGGAGTTGCTTCGGTATGCACCCCATCTTAATACTGAGAAACTTAAGCTCAATAGGTTTGTATTCGGCCTTAATGGAAGAATATGTGCAAAGGTTAGGATTATTATGCCTCAAACCTTACATGATGCCATCCAGAAGGCCCTCATAGCAGAGGAGGAGCTTATCAGTGGGGGTCAGAGCAGGACTCCAACGAGACCAGCAGCGCAGGTGTCATCTGGTGTGCAGTAGCATCAAACACCAGCTAGATATATGCTAGGATATCATGGATTCTAGAGGGGATCCACTTTCACTACAACTCGACGACTAGTGCCTCAAGAGCGGACACCTTATCAAGGACCACAACATCAACAGTAGCATCGACTACAACAACAACAGTTTAGGCATGTTCAACAGAACATACCAAGATTCTAGGTCGGTGGGCCGTCATCTTCTACTTCAGGTACCAAGAGTACTAGACCGAAGAAGGGGTGTTGGATGTGTGGAGAGCCACACTACTAGTGCGACTGCCCTGTGGAGAGGACTAGAGTGTTTAGATTAGTCAGACCCACTACCATGGGAGATATGGGCAAGGCCCATCGTATTCATGTAGTGGTGAATAACCACCAGGCAGAGCACCAATCGACTATGCTCAAGACATCAAGTACCTTCACTGACTAGACCCTTAGTATTTTGATAGATCCTAGTGCTACCAAGAGTTTCATTTCTGGTCCAGCGCTTGAAAGGATTAAGGTAAAGGTAGTCGAATAGGATGAGTTTATCTTTGTAGAGATGGTTTCAAAATCCAAACAAAAGGTTGGAGGAAAGGTTACGGGATGTACCCTCAACCTGGGAGAGTTTTTCACCAGGGCCAACCTGTGGGTCATGATCTTAGAATCTTATGACATTGTGATTGGTATGGACTGGTTGGAATCTCATGAGGCAATACTCAACTGTAAGACAAAACAGTTGAGCTTAGTCGATGATGAGGGACATAGATGCATGGTTGTAGGATGGAACCAGGGAGTTTCCTTGAGGTTCATCTCTTCCTTGCAGCTATAGAAGAGCATACACAAGGGATGTAAGATTTATGCAATCCTTGCGTTAAATCAAAATGGAGTAGCAGAAGTACTAGAACACATTCCAGTGGTGAGAGAGTTTGTAGATGTCTTTCCGGAGGAGTTACCTGGAATGTCGTCGGAGAGGGAATTGGAGTTTACCATAGACCTGAAACTGGGGACTGAACCGATAGCAAGATCACCTTATAGGATGTTGACCCTGGAGTTACAAGAGTTGAGAATGCAAATGAAGGAGTTGTTGGACCTAGGAATGATATGTCAAAGTGTGTCACCATGGGGTGCGCCTATTACTTTCATACGAAAGAAGGATCGGTCGTGGAGGATCTGTATTGACTACCGCTAATTGAGAAAGGCAATGATCAAGAATCAATATCCATTGCCGAGGATTGATGATCTATTTGATCAGATGAAGGGAGAGACAGTGTTCTCAAAGATCGATTTGCGATCAAGGTATCACTAGTTACAAATCAAGGAGGATGACATCCCTAAGACCGCCTTTAAGCCGATGTTTGGACATTACAAGTTTATTTTTTTACCATTTGGATGGGCAAATTCCCTAGGGGTATTTATGACTTTGATGAATGGGGTGTTTCGTGAGTACTTGGACAAGTTCGTCTAAGTATTCATTGACGATATTTTGATTTACTCTCGGATGACGGAGGAGCATGACGAGCACTTGCACTTGGTACTACAGTGTCTGCGAGAGAAGAAATTGTATGGGAAGTTGTCCAAATGCTCATTTTATCAATCAAAGATTCACTACTTAGGGCATGTCATCTCCGGCGAAGCTATCATCGTGGATCTAGAAAAGGTCGAGGCTATTATTGAATGGCATGTGCCGACGAATTTCCCGGAAGTGCGTAGCTTCATGGGTTTAGCAAGATACTATCGACAGTTCGTCGAGGGATTTTCGAAGATAGAAAATCTGATCATGGAATTGTAGAAGAAGAACAAGAAGTTTGGTTGGATTGAAAAATGCACGGAAGCATTTGGGAGGCTCAAAGAGCTGTTGACAACAACACCGATACTAAAGTTCCCTTACATGGACGCAGAATTCTTGGTATGAACTGATGCCTCCACGGAAGGCTTAGTCAGAGTCTTGATGCAAGACAGTCGAGTGATCACTTACATCTCAAGGAAACTGAGAAGGAGTGAGGAAAAATATGCGACGCATGATTTGGAGTTGTTAGCCATTGTATATGCCTTGAAGGTTTGCAGACACTACCTTTTTGGACGAAAATTTGAACTAAGGATGTACCACTATGGACTACAACACATATTTACACAAAGTGACCTGAATGCATGACAATGGCGTTGGTCGAAATTGTTATCACTCTGTAAATTCCCAGAGGTTGTGGAAAGGCAGAAGAAATTTACCAAAGGTAACTTTATCTAACCACTTCAAAACTGAGATCTAGCCCTGCCAGTTTCAGAGAGGGATCTCTCTGTAAGATTTAACTTTGTTTCAATATTTAGATATTAGGCTAGTTAAAATAAATAGGACTGAGTTGTTTTTTTTTATAAAATGGCTAAAAAAGGTTTACACCTCCATTGGGCTATGGTGTCTATTTATAAAATTAGAAACCAACTAACAGATTTTAAAAGGTATTCTCACAGGGAAGGATAATGCAACTGTTGGATTCTTTAGAATAAAAATGATGGAAAGCAGAAAAGATGAGATAATCAATTATAATCAAGAATCATTTAAGAATTTCTTAATTGTAACATCAGAAGAAAACATTTAGATCATTAAAAGTTGGAAACAGAGTATACGAGGATAAATTTTTCAACTTTCACTTCCTTCAAATGATCAGATTTAGAAAAAAAAAATGAGTACTGAGAGAGATAAACATTCAACAAAGAGGAGAAAACTTCACCAATAGCTAACATGTAGGAATCGTGTGAAACATCCCTTTTATTACTTGTAGTTCTCTTGAGAAAATTACAATGCTTACAGCTTGCTAGGGCATAAAAATAAACCCTCAATACTTCCAAGTTCGAAGTATTTATAATCAAAATTACAAACGACCCTGTCATTTATGATCAGGATGTGGTAGATTCTAGATCTAACTAACTAGATAACAAGATACAAAAATGTAGGAATTGATGATGATCTGTCGAATCTTTCATGTTGATTTTGGGGAAGGCCGTTGGTGATTCATTCACGTGACTTTGACTACTTTGCATGCTGAGTTGTGTTAACTCCCAAAATGAACCCGTCCCTATGGTCGCATTTTGCGGTGGATAGCACGACTATTGGTATTTTTCTCATATTTATTTTGAGTTTTTCTAGTTGCAAGGTTTAGGTTTTGATTGCGTTTTAGAAATAAAGATGACCCATAAAGGTTTTTTCTTTAAAGTTTTCATAAAATACTTTCAACAGCTAACGTGTGTTTAATAGATGAGTGGTAGCTGGTGAAAGTGGCCACTTTCAACAGCTAAGGAGCATATCTCATAGGTCTGTGCGCTGGTGAAAGTGATGACTTTCAATAGTCGAGGAGATTTTCTCACGGGCCATTAGCAGACAAAAAAAAACATTGGCTATCCATCAACTGAGTTGTGATTTTATTTCAAGAACTATTTGCTTTAAATTTTGCATGGGAAAGACGCGTGGAGGATTTGATTAATCCAACGTAGCATCACAAGGTTTGTGTAACAACGACATGTATGCCCCGCCTGTTAAGATTATGGGAAAAAGGAAACGATACCCAACATAGTAAAAGTTCATTCAGCGAAAGAATTAATTGATTCTCTTCTTACTGTCGGAGATGAGCTTGTTATTCTAGATTTCTACTCCCTGGGTTGCGGTACATGCAGATCTGTTCATTCTAAGATTTGTAAAATTGCAGAAATGAACCCTGATGTCAAATTTGTAAAAGTGAATTATGAAGAAAACAAGTCTACGTGCTACAGTTTGCGCATACATGTTTTACCCTTTTTCCAGTTCTACAGAGGAGCACAGGGGCGCTTTTGTAGCTTCAGTTTTGCTAATGGAACAATTAAAAAATTCAGGGATGCGCTTGCAAAACATGATCTTCAATAGTAGTTGTATGTTTTGCACTGACATAGCTGTTGTTTTCCTTATTATTTTCGTCCTTGGCCTAGATCTTCGTGTTGTTCTCGGAGAACCCAGTTCGTCGTTTTGCCCGTGCCCTTCTCTACCTAAAGTGGCGTCCATAGGGCCAGAAAAATGCAAGGCTGATGACTTTGGGTCACTTGGACATCTCATTCTTCACCCTCTCATGATTAGTGAGCTTGATAATCTAGATCCTTTGACAAAAAAATTCATTGTTTTCAGAAGACATATCAGGAAGGAAGGTGGTCAAAGCATAGAGCACTCTCCGTATCCATGGGAAATGTCTCCATAAAACTTGCTGCAACCGGATCCGTACCTGGTATTTACAGTTCATTTTCTCATATTGAGAATGCGAAAGTTTGGGCATCGTTGGCCTCCTTTTCTCTTGATAAAGATCGGTGAATAGACCAGCATCCAGGAGTGAAATTCACTAAGATCGTTGAATGTGAATAAGATCAGAGGTGACAGCTTTTATATGCAAACATCAACAAGAACAGCAAATGCATTATTGACTTCTCTGGCATCATATTTGCTACGATTATCATGGGAACAAGCAATACAAATCGTTGGGGCAGCTGAGGGTTCTATGTGCGGTGTCGAGAGTCTTGAGAGCCAAAGTTCAATACCATTTGGAACTTCTGAGGCATCGTTTAGTTTGCGGGATATGTTGGACAAACCATCAGATCATCCTCCAACAAGGCTTGATGTGTTGCGAAAGTGTGCTTATTTGATCACTGAACTAAGCAAAGGAGAAGGTCCCTGCAACCCCAAGGGTTAGAAGAAACGCTTTGTGGTTCACCTTTGTACATGGCACCTGAGATTATGCAGTCTCGGAAGTATGATGCCAAGGCAAAATTATGGAGCGTGGGTACTATTCTGTTTCAGCTTGTCATAGGAAATCCACCATTTTCTGGCAATTCTCAGATTCAGCTAATGCAAAATATTTTGAGGTCAAATGAGCTACACTTTCTACATGACATTGTTGGATATCTCCACCCTGATTGCATTGATTTATGCCAAATCTTGTTGGAGCTCATATAAATGTTTTCTTTGAGCATTGGACTCAGAAGGATGCTGGAATCAGCACCAGTATTGACTCGTTCTATGAGTATCTTTTAAAAGCATACTTGTTACTTGGGGATGAGGAATATTTATACGTGTTTCAGGAGGCTTACAAAGCTGCCATACAGTATTTTTACAATGATCCATGGTATGTGAAGGTGAATATGAACTCAGCAGCAATTGTATGGCCATTGTTCAACAGTCTACAAGCATTTTGGCTGGGTCTTCAGGTTTTGGCTTGGGATGTTGAACCAGCTGCCCAAACACACAAAGCTTTCTGAG
>JASDQU010714470.1:15067-29685 GCA_032191745.1 Picea mariana
CCACTCTAAAACTTAAATCGCCAACCGACCAACTTCCTTGCAAGTCCACCAACAAACAAACCATGCAATTGGAGGAGTTTCTAAAAACATGATCGGTATAACTGGAGCACTTTCCATTACCAACTCTAGTGTTATTTGATGGATTCTCACCAACTCTCCCAGTATGACTAAAGCAATTCCAAACATATTTGCCAATGACATTAACTTAATGCAATTCAGGTTCCTCCCAACTCCTTCGATTGTCTCAAATATCATGCCTTGCCTATCTAATATCATTCCCCTCCATATTTGTTATCAGTTTATTATTTCCAAGGAGTGTAGGGAACGCCAAGTAATACAATTGATGAACTGCCACAATTAAAATACCATTTATATACCAACATAACACTATTCACATCCATGTGTCATCCTTTTCTAGGTAATCCATAAAACCTATATTTACATTTATATATATACTCTCCATGATTAGGGTTAGTATTTGTCTCTAGTAGTCAGTACCATCGAGCCTATGAACCATCCACTTGAGTTCGTCTTCCACTGGTTTATTTCTCCTTATTTAGAAGTACCTCACTTGTCCCACTTATTCCACATGCCTTAGCTTGGGTCTCGAATCTCATCCCTCCATGTCCCCCATACAAATTCCCTCACCTACATCATAAAACCTATCCATCGCATATGGAGATGCACCCAAACCACATTGTCTTTTAATCTTTTGTCAAATTTTGAGACAAGTCTCAACTCAAATAATACCCCTCTTACTCAAATAATAAGATATGACTCCCCATCCTTAGGGTTTCACGTTAAATCATTGACACTTGCAATTTCTCCAAACTTGATCTTCCCTATATCTAGCCAACCCAATACTCTTTTTATTTAACTTTGTCCAATGTATACAAGTTTGAGTGAGGTGAAATCTAGGATCTCAAACCCACCACCACATGAATTCATTTAAACATTGAGCTCTAAAACGTAATTCAACCCTTGTCCAAATTTATAGTCCAAGGTCCATATCGACTGAGCTAACAACTTGTTCTTCAAAATCTCATTTTTCACTGGTAAATTTCTTAACATATTGTCTAGTACTAGTCGGCAAGGTTTATCCCAACCTCTTCGACATATAACAACAATGTTAATAACTTCCCTTGCACCACAAACATATATTTAATCCATAATCGACAAAGTTAACATCATTCCCTCCAGAATGTAAAACTTGAAACCGATGAACTTAATCTCAACTTCTATGGTACATGAATCGAGTCACTGATTAAGTTCCTCATAACTCTGTCGAAATGACATCAATGCACCAATATAATTTCTATCAACACCACCAATACATATTGGAAACTTTATCACTAACTCCTTGATAAATAATTTAGTACTACCAACTGACTAGTCAAGAATACCTTCGGTTCATACCAGAACACTTCTCATCTTTGACTTTGTTTTCACTTCCTTCATCGGATAACTTGTGAACAACTACATTAGTTCACCAAATCAAAGCCATACTTCCTCAAAATATCACCATGTCTTCGATCATCCTATCATCCTCAGATGATGACTTCCCTCCTAATGTTGACTCGAGTAATTCCTTAAATACCAACACAACTTTGCATAGATGGATGCATCTTAAAGCTATTGTAGTTCTCAAAAGACTTAATGATTTGCATGATTGACAAACTAACAATTTATGTTTTTTGTCATGTCACCTTTCATTTTTTATTTCATAGACTAATGGTGGTTGTGTTTTTCACAAATTTAAATATTTCTCCTCTCAAGAAAAAAACTATCAAAGATACCACGGTATAATATTTTGCAAGAGGAAGCCGACAAGAGGAATATCCTAACACCCTGCAGGATGTGTATGATGATAATACAAGACTTTTAGAGAAATGGGGAACTTCAATCAAATGGAATTAAGTTTTCTAGATATTCAAGAAGCATAACTTCATTATGGACTTTGAAGATTACAGTGAGCTCAAAATATTCAAAAACATTTGGAGATCATTATTACATAGGGTGGCATCTAGTGTGGTTGTTTTCCCTTGTGTGGACATGATCTCATCGATTCTCATGCATGTATTTATTGACAATCAATACATATTAAATGCTAAGGGAAACCCATAAAATCATTTGAAGTAGATGAAATAGACAAGTATTATCATTTGGAGAAGGTAACCCAGTCATTGGATGATGAACTTGTCAACAAGTTCCCACACAAGGTGAAGGATCTATTCAACATTTGGTACAAGCCAGTTAAAACTTTTAAACTCATATCGTCTGGTGAATATTCCATCGCTTCACTCAAAATTCCATACCAATACATTGTGGCAATGATTTGCATGCTATATGGGGAGAAATATTCTTCTAAATTCACTTTATCCCTTATTCCTATGATATACTTCTGTGTTGATGAAGGGTCATTTTTCAATTGGTTTGAGATCCTATCAATAATCTTATCATAGTCCATCATAGCCATCAAAGAGATCAAACTTGGAATATTCCTAATATTTCACATGTCATCCTATCTCTTGGATATAATGTGTGTATTCCATCAATATCCCAGGATGGGTTGGGCCTGGAAACCAACTGACCTATCTATGAATATCTACTACAAATTTCTTTGGGAGCACAAATATAGGACAAAGTACCACAAGATCCCCGATCACATCTTAGCACCTCTCTATGAGCTCATCTTCAACACATCAATTTTTTGTATGACTGAAAAAGCATTGGAAATAATCTGGATGATTGGAGACTAATACCTCATGGAGCACGAAACTTACATAAGGGTATACAAAGATACCAAAGCTCTACATTTCCTCCTAATATTTGTGCCTAAAATATTAGTTCTTTGTAATATCGCATATCAAAATGCGATCCATGGAGTCGGGGAAACACTATATTGAGAAAAGAAGGCTATCTAGCAGCCACTTCCATTATGGGTCAACTCATACTCATTTAGAATCATTAATCAATCCCAATCATAGGTGGACACTCTACTATCTTTCCACTCTGGAGAAGAAAGTTTATGGAGACACGACCCAAAGAAATTTGTCAAGGAACATTATAGTAAGTACAAACATTCGTGGGAATACACTTCAGACACATAGGAGGAGGAAGAAGTCCATTGTAGTTCCAAGAAATATGATGAAGTTATATTCAAGAGGAAGGGAAAACTTATAGGAAGGATTATTGATGAGGAGAAATCCCATGAATAATCCAAAAAAATAAATGAATAAGAGGCAATAGAAAAAGTAACTTCTGAAACAATATCTACACATTTAGAATCAGTTGAGGAGGAGTAATTGATAGCTGAAAATAAAAGAAGAAAAAGGAAAAGGTTTAAAATAATAAAGAGGATGTTGCTGAGAAGAAAACAAAGATTGAAAATTCCAAGGAAAAAGCAGAAGCTGATGAAAAAAAAAACATTAGGAGAAATAGAAGAGGCAACAAAAGTGGAAGTGAAGGCATAAACCAAGAAATTAGTAGAGGCCGAAAGAGAAGAATAAAAAAACAATTGAAAAGGAAGTTGGAGAAGCAGTAGCAACAAAAAAAAGAGTAGTGGATGAAGTTGCAGCTAAGGCAACTGAAGAAGAAAAATGGAAAAATGATGAAGAGGCTCTAAAAAATGATGTCTCACCTATGGACACTGACCTCCAAAAACATCAACAAAATTTTATAGCAATCACCTCCAATTTGGAAAATTGGAGTTGGGGATTCACATGCCATACAAGCCTAGCAAAGTGGAAAAGTCGAAGAAGTTCAAATTTGACAAAGCCTCTGGTATAACTGTACAACATCAGGTCAATAAATTTTTAGTCATGGGAGGAAATCCATTATCAAACCTATGGAGACTACAATGGTAGAGATGTCACCCAATACCCACTTTCCATAGAATTTGTTGACACTTCCTTCACCACAACAATGGAGAAAAACCTTAAGAATATGTTTCGACAAAACACAGAAAAGGATGTATCGATTAGAGAAATGGAAGAAAATAGGAGGCAAATCTAAGATTATTCAAAACATGTGAAGAAACGTTCAAGAAAAAACTTGAGGAGGCTATTACCAATATGTATTCCCATCTGCATGTCTTCAAGAAAATAGAAACTAATGTAATGGACTAGCATAGTCATGTACAAACCAATAACTTTCATCTCACCACCACTTGAGAAGGATTAGATGACATAAAAAAATGGATCATTGAGAATCCATATGCTCTTGTTGATCTTCCTCTCCCATCAGAGGTAAAGAAAATAAGCGATTACACTTCCCTCGATCGATGTTAGCAAGTCGGGAAGAGAGAAAAAAAGGAAAAGACAATATCACTTGCTATTTTTGTGCAAATCCACAAATCTGCAGAAGTATTATGCATAATATTTTCCTTTCTCCGATAGAGGAAATCGGTAAACCAATTTCAATGGAGTAGCTCCTTGAAAAAATACCAAAACACATAAATCAAATATGGGAGAAAGATGAATCACCTACAAAGGTAAAAATTAGGTTGATGGAGGAACACCTCATCCAACATGCCAAATTTCAAATGATGATCTAGACATTCATGGCCACCTTGGAGAGGGATATAAAGAATCTCAGTGAAAACTCATTTTCCCACAAATCCACCCTCAAAGAAATTTTATACCACAGGATCATATCACTCAATGAATAGTATGAAGTTTGGGAATCCTATGATGAAGACAAAGGTGCATGAATAAGATGAAATAAAAAATTTGAGTTTGCTCACAATTGTTCTCTATTTTTTCTTTTACCAACCACCCTTAGCTTCATCACATGTCAACACTTGTCATCATCAATTCAGAAAGGGGAGTAGAAGAGTTTTTGTAACTTCTTCTTGTAGAATTCAAGAAGACACCTTCAATGGTTACTATAATTCCTATAAGTAAAGGAAGAATCCCACTTTGAAGGGGCTCTTCATGCATTGGATATTGCCAAACTATTTTTTCAATT
Source organism: Picea mariana (assembly GCA_032191745.1). Taxonomy (NCBI): domain Eukaryota; kingdom Viridiplantae; phylum Streptophyta; class Pinopsida; order Pinales; family Pinaceae; genus Picea; species Picea mariana. The sequence continues at coordinate 20,036 of JASDQU010714470.1, forward strand.
AATAGTGAGAATCCCTCAGGACCAAATTTTGTTGGAGAGAAGAAATATTGTAGATGGTGGTTGTTGTAAACTATTTTCAACTAACTCTGTATTGTTTAGATGTGTTGTAATTCTTTGCTTATAGACTACTCTTAGGAAACTAGAAATATTATTATTTTCTTACTCTTTATTATATTTTTCCTTGAGATGACGAGTTTCTTATGTATGTAATTGCATGACTTAGACTAATATGATTACGTGCCTACATGCATGTGTTGTCTAACCGTGTGTCATATTAACAACTATCTAGAGGAAGTTATTTGCAGGGATTAGATTGTTTTACAACTACTCATTTGGTTACTGTATATGCTCCCATGAGCTATGAAATGTTAGATTAAATTTATTTTTTCACTTAGTTATATTTCATTTGAATCTTCATTTGAATTCACCAACCATCCAATCACCCCTCATAACTGGTAATGGAAACTGAGCCAGAATTCAGATGGGTATCTTAAATCAAATGGTGCACAATCTAATTAGGACCATGTACTGGGGAGTACCCCTTATTGTTTAAGGGAAATTCCTCCTCATCAACACAATGAAAAATGAGATTTTTTTTATAAAAAAAAATGAAGATAACAAAGATGAGTCTCACTAGCACAAATTCTCTTGGGGTATTGAACTATTTTAATGAAAAATGGGAAATTATTGTAAAAAAGTGTAATTTTCTTCACACACTTCCTAAGTCTGGCTTGGATTTATGAGTGACAAATGCGATGGTACATGACTTATGCATTCAATTGATGGTCATTGATGTGATTTTATTTCACACTACCTCGAGATTTGATGGTGGTTATTGTGTGGGGACTTATGATGTCTATTATTGAGATTTGATATGTGGTTATCACACAAGGATATATAAATACTATGGTTGTTCTTAAGGAATTGGTTCTAATAACAACACATGTTTTCATATGAGAACTCATTTTGCTAGATGAGAGGTTGAATTTTCCTATTGTCCTTTCGACTTATTGTTTGCCCTTAAAACATGAAAAATGTTTAAGCATTCAAATATTTTGAGCTCTTTTTGAATTATTTTTATGATTCAATCCAATTTACCATCTTTTGATATAGATGATTTATGCATCAATTTTATGTTTATATCTTAGTATTGTAAAATTAAGATTTCTTTTCTTTGCAAATAATCGAATTGTGTTATTCCTTGGAATAAAGCAAGTGTCTCTACTTGATTATCTGTTGCATATCCTGACCCCATACAAATATTGCTTCTTCTTTTCCATCAAGATTGTAAATGATCACCCCCACACTGTTTCCACCTTGGAAATATTTTAAATTTTTAAATTTCATTTTTTACATATGTATTTTTTTGTTCCACAAAATTTTATAACATATTTTTGAGAGCTTGGAAAAAAAAAATTATACACAGTTATACTAGTCCTTAGAAAAATGTCTATTTTTTCTATTTGTAATTTTTATGAAAAATCAACATATCATTTTTACAAAATCACCTCAAAAATTAAGAAACAATAAAATTTCCTTAAAAAAATAGCATTTTTATTTTCATTATATTTACAATAATATTTAGAAGAGAAAATTTTCACCATAAATTAATAATCTTATGCACTTAAACACTCTAGCAATGATTTTGGTAGGTTCACTAGATGTATCAAATAACTATGTTATGGATTCAATCATAAAATAGGCATTTTGTTGAACTTAAGGAAAAGGAAGACACACACACACACACACACACACACACACACACACACACACATATATATATAGAGAGAGAGATGCTCACTACCTAAAATAGAAAATATGAAATAGAAATTGAAGTTGTCATGCTTGAGTGTCCTATACCACCCAAGGATTCTAGTCATCGATCAATACCCACATGACCTCACATGTTTGGATTGACCAACAACCCTCTTTCATCATCCATAATGTGCCTCATCATCATGTCTTGGTGAACCAAAGCCATGAATATTTATATGTGCATAAGTCTAAATGATAGTTTCACCATAGGCGATGTTGCACCATCACCACCTAACCATTGGAACCTAGAAGCTCCTTCCCCTAAGCCAATTATACTCAGACAAACAACTTCCCAATGTGAAATCATGTTATCATCCATCTAGGTTGACTTGTGATAGTCACCGAAGATCATGTCCTTTCTCGTAAGTTTCTTGCATAACTTTAGTGCGCATACCAATAATGTGACCTTGACATGGGTGATACACAATCTACCACATTTCCAATCCCCACCGTATTCCAGCGATAAGCATAAAATAACATCTTTTCAGTTGGTCACCCATCCTACTTGACAAGATGTCCTCCTTGGCCCTCCCAACCTACACATTCATACACCATCCTAACCATCTCACAGAAATAACCCATGATTTAGGCACCAAGGATACCAAATATAGGGACTCTTCATGGAACTTTCCAAACATGATTAGTGTTCCCTCTCTAAAACTCACCATGAATCTTGTCAAGTATTCCCGGTGCACCTTTCATTGCACCAAACCAAGCACTCCCTTATCCAACTCATCGATCGATCAATTCTTTGTGCCCGTCATGATAACATGTGCCCTGCCTGAGCACTGGAGGTATTACATTCTCCCCCACTTGAAATTGTTGACGTCATCATCAACACCGCCCCATCATATTAATAGATGAAAGGAGTATTAGTGGTGGTTAAGAGATATTTATGCAATTTCCATTTGAATGATTCCTTTATACCATTTTTCATGCCCCCTTAGTGTTCCTAGTTAAATATTACAATCATGCACCCCTTGAGGGCATGTGGCACTGCGATGTTTCTTACTTGGATACTTTTCAATATCAAGGATTCTTCATTCAGCCTATGAATCTTCACCTATATCATACCCGTACTCTCTTCTAGGCTACCAACGAGGCACACTCATACTCTAGTGCATCTCTTGTATAATTATACAATTGTTAACATATTAACACTTAGTCATATATAAGAATACATCCATGAACATGAGAAACCAAGAGAACAACAACAGAACAAATGAAAGACATACACAAAAATAGTGTGGGAAGAACGAAGAACGACTCAGTTTACAACTAGGAAAAGTCACATGAATTTCCTCACCTCACCAACACACTCATACAAAACTTTGTTACACCAAGAATCTCTATCGCAATCATCTTTGCAACCTTTTGTAGTACACCTTATACATCCCCTCAATCATATACTTGGTGTCTCTTCATTACTACAAACTTCATAGAATTTAGTTTTTCCTCACACATGCCTCTAATAGACCTTCATTTCTAGACCTCCCCAAAATTTTCGCCAAAGAAGGTTGCCCCATATCCATCATAGAATCACCTCAAGGTAGAAAACACCCTCCCAAGTGGAGTGACATGGCTCCTTGATGGATCTCATGCCTCTTCATCTAAGCCTTCCTTAGAACCACAAATCTCCTCTTGCTCTCTTCCAAGTTTCTTCCCTTGTTTGTGAACCCTTGTTCCTTTATAGGTGATGGCTCCCCACACAATCTGTCTATGTGAACTGACGTGACCCATGAGTGATTCCCCTTCACAATGTTTGTCCAACATCTCATGTGGTATCAATTGGATGGATTTCCTAGTTGACCCATTAAATGCCTCTTTTTTTCATCGGGCCAACCCATCAAAATCCTAACCAACACCCCCATCTATCCAACTAACCCATCATTTGGGTGAGCATGGTGCTTTGCCAAGTCAAGCCCACTTATATAGGCATGCCCTCCTCATGCCTTATCTAATTCATCCAATTGGTGGAGTGCTTGATTATTTCCCCCAACCCTTTGTCAAACCATCCATCGTCTGACTTGTGTCATAAGGCATCTCCAGTGGATTCACCCCTTAGCACGTCACACGCCCAAGGAACCCCAACTCTCCCCATATATGAAGACTTGTTTTCTTCAAAATGCATTGAGATTCCTACCTACCCGATTTCCTTCATTTCATTCTGTGGTGGAAGTTTTCACGTCTAAGCTTATCTCCCTAGGCCTTACATCCTCCCCCATTCTAACTTGTTTCCACCCTCGAAAACATCCATATAAATATCTTGTCTCCAAGACTATACCTGAAATCATGAATACATCTTCAGTTAAGTTTGTTGGAATCCCCAAGTTTCATTCCATTTGGAAACCCCAATTTTCCTTGCAAAGTGGAAACCCCAAGTTTCTTACTTGCACTACAATCATCTACAACTTGTGCAACCATCCATGTTTCCCTCTTACTAAAGTTGTGTGCACCCAAAATATTGATTGTGATGGAAATATGTCTCTTCCCCAACTCTATCCACAATGTCTAAGTTGTCACTACCCTGATGTGAGGATCACTCATTGTTTCACAGTTGTTACTAATGCATCAACTTTTGTTGCAAACTCAACCAAAAATTCAAAAATGTCTAAGTGTTGAACTTCTATGAACTTGTTGTTGCACCTATAATTCAACCAAGATCTATCACATCTCCACACAATTCTAGCCTCAAATATTTCATTGGTTGGGTAGCTAGTCCAACTATCACATCCAGTTATTGAAATGTGCATCTCCGTGTATGAACTTAGTATTTTCTTTCTGCATCTCCATCACTCTAGCCAACTCCAAAGAATAAGGCAAGTATCCATCCTTGCATCACTACTACTACCATAATCTGACCTTTGTCAAGGAGATCCTCCATAATCTATAAGTGTTTTTCTTCAAACCTACTAGTGTATCCATACTTTGAATTCCTTCTGAAATTTGGTCTATCCATACAAAAATATCAAAACAAGACAAGGTCTCCCCTCACCTTTCTACACTATAACATCATCCCCAGAAAATATCATCTATGGAAACATGACTCCATTGTCCACCTCATTACACAGTTAACCAATATTTTCACCAATAAATCCATGTCAAGACTTCTTTTTCCCCACTATTTCATCACCAAAACATGTTGTTGTGTCTACTTTTGTATTCATTGAAATGGTTAGGCTTCACCCTCAACTATGTTTCCCAAAGAAAGAGGGACTCTCATGCCAAAGTAACCTCTTCATCTTGCAATATGCATATATGCATAATCATCCAAATGAAGGAAAGTCCTTAACTCACCTCCTTTTGTCAAGTCACCTCTCCGCAAATCAAAATCTATGGTGAGTGTGGAAAACACAACTACACTCCTCAAACATCCAATAAAGTTTCCAAATTTCTCCAAGTATAATACATCACCTCAAATAACTTCCATGCCCTAGGAATGTTTGCACTAATACTTCTTCCAAGATAAACAAACAACCCTGTCGGATCTCTGAGTCATCACACAATAATTTATAAATCACCAAGGTGTATTATACCTCATCCAATATCCCATACTAAAGGTGAGAAAACACCACCCAATTCACTTAATCTGTGTTCTTTCCATTCACTTTAACTCCCAATAATTCTTGGTCGACTCTTTTGTTGACTCCATATATCCCCTAGAATGAAATTTCCTTGTGCCTCATTCAAGAGTCCAAACTCTGGCACCGTCATCATGACCATCAAGTCATCACATGAGCGAAAAAATATCACTAAGGCACCTCACCCATCCTCTCAAACTTGTCACATACAAAATTCACTTCATACTTCATATCAACAACCTTTCTAATGCGCCTCATCAAAGAGTTAGAAAAATTCCTCAATCCACCTCCACAAAAACATCCAAATATTCTTAATTCCTCCAAAGGAATCATTCAATAAGGTCTCCCCAATCACTATGAACATTTGTCCAACCAAGGAATCCCAAACTGGTACAAGACTCTTCAAATATACACCACTTGAGTCACCCTCAATTATACCAGTTTTCACCATGGAAACTAAATATGCATGAACCACCAAGTCATCCATTATCCATTCAAATACCTCACCACAATAGTTAGGAAATGTAAGAACTAAGAAAAACACATACCTTTCCCAATGGCATCCTTGGATACATCCATTGTTCAATTCTTCTATCTCGGACCTCTGCTTGCCCAAGAAGCCAACTCTCCACATGAACTCCCCTCAATCACCATCCATAACTCCAAAAATATATAATACCTTCACTGTGATACAAGGATAAATCCATCTATCCATTTCAAAAATTCATCTAAGTCCCAAACTTCTCATGCAACTAGACAAACACATCTCCAATGTCTTGACATATTCTCAAATTGATTGTTTTTTCTTCAAGGAACCATGCACCCACCACCCGACTATCAAGTCATATTGTTGATAACTTGTTGTTGTGACACTATGATGAGTCACCTCATTCAAAGGTTTCAATCAAACCACTCGTCCAACAACCCAACTCGATTCAAATAATGTTCTCAATGATGCTTGTCACAAAGACATCATGATGGAAATATTCCCAACCAACTTCTACTGCGGAGCTCCTCTAGGTTGTCTCAAATCATTCACCCAAGTGATTCAATATTCTATATCCAAGAACTACTCCCTCTCATGGTTACTTTTATGATCACTTAAGTGGTTATATTTGTGACAAGTCATGCAACAAATATTGTGTTCAACTTCCTTTTCTGAGTGCTCGATTCGCCAATGAACTTTGAGCCCAGTATATCTAAGGTATGCACAATAGGTTCAACATTGACTTCTGTCACACATCAAACAAACCAAGTTTGTACCCAAATTGTCCTTGAAATCAAGTATGAGAGATGTTATAAGATGAACTTTGCAATGTGTTCTATGATCACCCACCCTATCCAAGTGCTTCATCTCACCACAAACTCTTCTCTTGGTGTATACAAGGTGTGCACCTAGACCAACCTTCCACTGCACTATCAGCCGAACCTATATCATAATTCTGATGCAAAGTATGAGATGAAAAATTTCTCTCCATTGAATGGTTCACCAAGTTTGTGAATTTTCCCACCAAAGTGACTTCATAAAAAAATACCTTCTCAAAAAGTGTGCCCCACCACAACTATTTTGATTGCAAGAGTGGTGAAGATTTGATGCAGGAGCATCTCCCACGTCAAGCGAGCCAGCGCAAAAGCAAGAGACAGTTGGTCAAGCCAACAAAAATTTTGAAATCACCTTGGGAGTTGTTGCACGATCTTAAATGAATTCATTAAGATGAGGCACACTTGTATAATTTAATCGTACCTTGAGCCTTTAGCTCTCGTCCTTAGTAGGTAGGAGTCATTTAAGATAGTTAATGCAGGTAGATAGAATTTAATTCTAGATTAGAAAGTTTGAGAGCGCAAGAGGGAAATGGGATATAGACACCCTCATTGTGCATTGTAACATTATTCGGAAGAAGGAAGAGCAAGAGCATGCAGAGAGCTGTGTAAGAACACCCATGTACAGACATTTGAATTAATAGAAAGAATTGGTTCAAATTCATGGTTTGTGTTGTTCTCTGTGTATTGATGTTATGTTCATGAATGTTTGCATCCTGTTATACATTTTCTCTATATGCTGTGTATGTGATTTCATGCTTTGAGTTTGAAGTTTGAAGAGAATTGGGAATGAGTTTCAATTTTTTCTCTATCTGATCCAAAGGATTCCTGCAAGGAGTACAGACGAAGTGTCCATAAGGAGTGCATTGACAGAGGGTTCGGATAGAGTAACTTTTTTTCTCGATTCATTCTTGAGTGCAGTTGGGCACAGGTTTCGTGCAAGGAGTGTGCACGCCAAGATAAGCTCAGGGTTGTGAACCTAAGTAAGACATTGAGGGACTACTTCTGCAGGGGTGCACAGGGTCGAAAGGATTCAACCCTTAGAGGTGGTTGAATGTCTTTTGCAAGGAGTGTGAGTACAAAGTGTTCTGAAAGATTTAGAGTTGGGAAAGCTCAAGAGGTATAGGAACTTTGAGTAATTTGTCGAGGAGAAGCACAGGAAGCTTGTGCCATGGAGTGCTCAAGAAGAATCACAAGATTGAGTGCAGGTGGACGAGTTCTGCAGAGGAACACTTAGTCATTTTGCAGAAATCATCGGGAAAGACGGATAGTCAGAATTCTCTGAGGAGAATTCGTGAACTCCTGTGAGCCGTTAGATCTCACCAAAGAGCAGGGAGATTATGGAAGGAGCGTCAAGGGTTAAAATCTCATGGGATTGAGGACCGTGAGATCTCATTCAAATACCCATCAGTCCTTAGATTGGCCAGGAGTTACATAAGGTTTAGGTTCTGTGAATAGGAGGACGAAAAGTATGACGAGAGGGTAGCCATAGGGATTTCGACATTCATGAAATCAGGATTCACGAGGATGAGTGTTCGAGAATTTTCATAGTAAAAATCCCGGGTGCAATCTAAATCGTTCATCCATCTGGGATGCGTGTCAGAAATTCGAAGAAAGTCGGGGATTAGCGTTTCGTGGATCCTGAAGACAGGAACTCCTTGCATTTCGATATCGTGAAGTCCGATTTTTCGAAAAGAGGAAAGCTCCGTGTGGGACCTGGTTGACGTCATCTCGTCATAACAAGGCATAGAGAATTTCCATGGTGAAAACCCCGAAGTGGCGAAGACCATCCATTCTTGAGGATGCGTGGCCGAGATCAAAGATTTCGGGAAATTTCCCAAAAGGAAGAGTCATTAATCGAAAGACCGAGAATCAGGAAATCGGGGATTCCATGGACAAGAGGTTTAATACATTTCGACATTCGAAACCCTGAATCCCGATAAGAGGTATGACTATGGTCATATAAGAGGAGGTTGTGTGGACTAGGGGCATAGCCAGGAGGACCTAAAGCAAAAAGGGAGCGCATCAAGATATCAGAGATCGAGAATTCGAGGAAGCTGGGATTTGTGACATTGGGGATTGGAAAACCTCGAAACCTGATTGTGACTTTCTGTTGGGAACGGAGAAAGAACTGGGCCTAAAGGCTGTAAGGTATTGAAAAGGACCTGTGGGTCAAATTCAAAGAAAGATTCCAGGGGAGAATCGAAGGATCCACTCCAGCTCGAGGGTGAACATAGAAGGATCCTTAAGACTGGGAGGACAGTGCAAAGGCCTTTTATGAGGCAGAGGGTGCGGTCTGCGTTAGTTTGGTAACAGAGATTAGAAGAGATTTGTTCCTTTCTGTAGCAAGGAGAAGGAAGATTCACCATGCTACCAAGGAGAAGAGATAGACAATCACCCAATCCAGAGGAGGAAAGGGAGACGTCCAGAGGAAGGGGTAGACAGGTGTAGAATCTAGAAGTAGAAAGAGATCTGCATAACATACGCGCTAGAATTGTGGACATGGAGATAAGACAAAAATGCACAGCTGATGTAGGAGATATTAGTGAGTCCGAAAGTGAAGATGATGCTGGGCATGGAGACGAAGAAGTCACAGCAAAAGATGCAGCCAATAAATGCTTTCTTAAAGCTATTGCAAGGATGGGTGCAAAGGCGAAGATGGACATTCCAGTTTATGAGGGAAATATGGATGTAGACAAGCTTCTAGACTGGATTAGAGCTCTAGACACATATTTTGACTATGAAGATGTCGAAGAGGACAAGAAGGTCAAGCATGCCATCATGAGACCTTGTGGTGGGATGAACTACGAGTGGAAAGGTGTTGCTAAGGGAAGCAGAAGATTAAGAGCTAGGACAGGATGATTGCGAAGATGAAGGCAAAATTCATTCCCATGGATTATCAAATTTCTCTGTTCAGGAGAATGCAAAACCTGA
>JASDQU010714471.1:21191-33571 GCA_032191745.1 Picea mariana
GATCATTTACAAGAAATGAAAAGACAATGTGGTTGCGGATGCACTTTCCCAAAAATATGAAGATGAAGGATCCCCTTTTTCTCTTTCATTCATTGTACCACATTAGCTCCAAGCCGTTCGCCAGGAATGGCTACAAGATCCCAAAAGTTCATAGTTGATCCAACAATTGCAATCCAATGCTCCATCTTCCCCAGGGTACTCTTGGCTCCATGATGAACTTCGATACAAAGGTCATTTGTATTTAAGTAAACAATCCAAGATTAAATCCATGGTACTTTCTGAGCTTCATGCTACACCCACAACAGGGAACTCCGGGTTCACAAAAACCTATGACAGGGTCAAACGTTCCTTTTTTTGGGATGGCATGAAACAAGACATTCATAATTTTGTAGCTGAATGTGATGTGTGTCAACTCAACAAGGGAGAAACAGTCAAATCTTTGGGCACACTACAACTGCTCCTGATTCCACCTGCTATTTGGAAGGATATCTCTATGGATTTTATTACCGGCTTACCCAAATTGGGAAATAAATCTGTCATAATGGTGGTTTTTGAATGCCTTTCCAAGTATGCTCATTTATGTGCCCTTCAACACTCATTTACAACATCCACGATGGCTCAAAATTTCATGGATCAGGTCTTCAAGCTTCATGGCATGCCACACTCTATTGTTTATGACCGCGACCCAACTTTCACAAGCATTTTTTGGCAAGAACTATTCAAGATACAAGGCACTGAATTGCATCTAAGCACAACATATCATCCCTAGAATGATGGCCAAACGGAAGTTGTCAACAAGTGTTTGGAAACATATTTGAGGTGTTTTGCCTCGGAAAAGAAAAATTAGTGGGCTCAATGGTTACCCCTAGCTGAATGGTGGTACAACAGTTCATACCATACAGCTACACGCATGACTCCTTTTAAAGTTGTATATGGACAGAAGCCACCTTCAATTCTCTCATACTTACTGGGTGCCTCGAAGGTCCAAGCGGTTGACCTAACACTTACAGCTCGAGAGGCTATTCTTCGTACCCTCAAAGAGAATTTGGTAATGGAACAGAATCACATGAAGCAACAAGCAGATCAAGGTCGCTCTGAACGTCAATTTGCAAAAGGGGATTAGGTGTTTCTTCGACTGCAACCTTACAAGCAAACTTCCCTCAAGGCCGAGCATTGTTAGAAGCTAGTGCCCAAATTTTATGGTCCTTATACCTTTCTCAAGCATGTGGGACAAGTAGCCTATCAGTTATCTTTGCCCAGCGATTCGAAGCTACATCCTGTTTTTCATGTTTCATGCTTAAAGACGGTGATTGGAGCTAAGTGCCGAATTCAAACCAACTTTCCAGAGTTAGCAGAAGAAGGATCCATTTGGCTACAACCATAAGTAGTTTTGGACCAGCGTGAGTGTCGCCTATGTCAGAGAACCATCAAGGAAGTGCTAGTCCAATGGAAAGATACAACTCCAGCAGACACCACTTGGGAACCAACTACCATTCTGCAACAATTTCCTCATCTCAAGCCTTGAGGACAAGGCTATTTTTAAGGGGGTAGACATGTTAGGGTCCTAACCCGCACATAGGTAGAACAATATATTCAAATGTAATAAAGGTCAATATTAATAAGGCCTTTCAATAAAATAGAATAAGGCGGATGTAAGAAGACCTAATAGAATCTTCTGCTTCTAGAAGGATCTTCCTCTAGATGTTACTTTTTAGTATAAATAGGAGTCGAGAGTATGATAACCCTAGCTTGGATATTATTGTAATAGAGTTCTGCTCAACTGGAGGTTGCCCCCTCGAAGAGGCCTGTGAACATTTCTTTCAGATTCAAAGTGCTATTTCTGTTATTATTCTCATATCGTTTCAGTGTTATTGTGGTGAATGTTCTCGTTATATTGTTGTTATTCTGCCATTACTAGCATTTTATTTCTGTTCTGCATACATTTTATATCTAGTATATTACAATATTATTCACCCACACATGTGTCACTATATGCATGAGTAATTCTTTATTTAAAATGCAAAATAAATATTATTCATCACATCCCAATCTCTTATCCTATGTTTAATCTTAGATGTTCCTTAGATCCCTTTTATTTTTCCTTATTGAGCAAGTGCACATGAAATTACTATTTTCCGTCTAAATAAAATTGTTTTTCATCCATTTTCATTTTCAATTATAAAATAAGTTATATTTACCTTTATACCAAACAAGTGCATAATCCTATATGATCAATCAAACCACTCATGTATTTCATTCAATTTCTCATGCTAAAATAAATGCATACGTCAAATKATACTATTCTCCCAAAACTATTCATATATTTAAATATGCATAAATTAATTCAAATTCAATACCAAGGGTGTGACCAAGTTACATTAGAACCTTCAAGTATTTAGTACCAAGTGCTAGACATAACCTCTACAACTCTTCAAGCTCACAATACTAAGGGTGCCATGCCCCTACATGCCCTTCAAGTACTACCTACTAGTATGTACCAAGGGTGTCGTGTTTCTACATTCCCTTCAAGTATCATTTTTCAATGATAGGGGATGGTGACATAATTCATATTTAACTATCCCAACTCATTCACCACTGGTGAAAGACTAGTGGTCACTTAGGAATACTATATTAACACATTATTTCACACCTATTAGCATGACCTTGTAAGTGATGAAATAGATGGCCTACTCAAGTACGACAATATGCAACCTCCATGCCAAAACATTAAAACATGTTTTTTTCGACCCATTATATAGTAGGGATGCTAGTAGGTAGGAATAGGAAACCTATACATCCTCTCCCTGATGGTGCTCATGTTACATCTCATCATACATACCTTTTATCATTTGAAATATTATTTGGATAATGTTTCCATGTTTTTGCACATGTMTAGAGACAACATATCAGATATCACTATCCAATGATCATGAATAAACAATAATCAATTGCATACACATGTCAATAATATATAACATGACCCCATTCTAGTTCCACATATCTTGACTCAATCTAGAGTCMATATGCACATGTAGTTSTTCCTGTTTCATTTGAMAAACCATGAGTAACATCATATAATATAATATATTTCATCTTGTAACCACATGTTCATTTTCAATATTCAATAACATCACAAGAATATCAAAGAATAAACCATAATAGATATATTCCTGCATCAAGCAACAATCAAATCAAATTAGATCAAAGGTCTATATCACATCATCCATAAATGTATCTATCAACCAACAAGGTTATTCTTGTAACTAAAATGCCGTGAAATAATAAATAATATTAGTCAAATAAAGTTGAAGAAAAAGAGGGAACTACATATACCCCCACTTCAGGAAACTTCATCTTGAGGTTCTAAAATAAATAGGGAAATGGTTGACGCATCTCAATCAAGTGATCCTAAGTATATGAACTAGGCTATAGCTATCACATTTGACATTTACTTGGTTTACCAATTGACACTGAATTTTTTGAGTTCATTGGTATAGTATGTGAATTGGTTTTCCTTCAAGGCCCCATTGTCTAACATTTGCAAATGACTCAAATCAATAATAAGATAAGGGTATGAAATATAATGATGAAAATAATATACATGAAAAACACCATGCATATGATCTAGATATGATGGTAATACAAGGCGATTACACTTGATCCTAATCTTTCAGTCATCTTAAACGACTCCACATATTGTGGAAACAACTTGGCTCCCTTTCCAAATTTAATTGAACCCTTTTGTAGTCTAACTTGCAAATACATTTTGTCTCCTTATTTATAACTTCAATCTATTATATGTTTATCCACATAACTTTTTTTTTTATATATTTTGAGCTTCTTCAATCATTCCTAGATTATTTTCATTCACTCTTCCATTTCTAGAATCATTTTAGATCCAATTATGACTCTGAATTCAAKACTGTCCTAACTAAGAGGAGTTCTCTAGGTCATACCATTCAAAAATTCAAAATGTACCATATTTATCAAACTCTCRTACCTGTTATTAAACACAAATTCCATAACAAATAAATACTCTTCTTGTAAATTCTATTGGTCCATTAGATACATATGCAACATATCCTATAACACMTATTTTACTCTTTCTATTTTTTCATCTATTTCATGATAATATGTCATACTAAAATTAATTTGTATCCCCAAGGATTCTTGGAAACTATTTCAAAACCTTCCCATAAATTCTAAACTTCTATCTACAATTATCTCTTTTGGAASTTCATTCTATCTCATTGTCTAATTTATAAAAACTCTTTCTGTTTTTTCTCCCTAATAGGTATTCTTTACTAGAATAAAATTTCCACTCTTGGTCAAAGTATCCACTACTGCTAAGATTGAGTCATGTATCCTTGACACACCCTTGACATAATAGGAAATCCCACTTTGAAATCCATCGAAATCACTTCCCATTTTTTATTCTAGTATTGAATGTGGATGAAATACTCCTATTGGATGTTAATGCTCAACCTTTACTTGATAACATTATAAACATATATCCACATAATCTAGTACATCCTTCTTCATTCCACTTCAAATGAATAATGTTTTTATATCCACGTACATATTTTTCAATCCGGGATGAGTCATATATATTATCATGTGTTCTTCCTTGAGTATCAAATTATGGATTTATTCATTTGGGGTTACATAGATATTTTTGTAAAATTTCAATAATCTATCATTATATAAAGTATATCCCTCGTACTTGGAACTTTTCATTACATCATTTTCTAATTTTGTCTTTACTTATACATACAATGCATCATTTTATTGTAATTTTAGTATCGTGTCTCTAAGATTCATTTGTAAAGGTAACATTGTGAAGATCTAAATCTTCTACTCAAAGAATCTTCTACCATGTTTAGTGTTCCTTTAATATATGTTATGTCAAAATAACAATCACACAATAATTTCATCCATCCTCTCTATCTAACATTAAAATTACTCTGGCAAATATATTATGAACTCCATTGTGGTCCATTTTTAGTTCAAACTTTCTTTGTCAAATTATGTCTCTAATTCCTCAATACATTCACTCTATAGCAAGTTCTAAATCATGTGTTATGTAGCTCAATTCATGAGGTCTCCATTTTCTTCAAGCGTAAGGTTTCACCCTACCTTCTTTAATTAGTATTGAACCTAATCCTTCTTTTGAAGAATGCATACAAAATAGAAAGTATTGATCCATATATAGTGCCTTTAGTATGGGATATATCATCAACAATTGTGTAATCTTTTTTAATTCTTGTTGGCACTAGTCCATCCCTACAAATTTCTTATTTTTCTTTTGCATTTTTGTGATAGGATTCACAATATTAAAAAATTATTCTACAAATCTCCTATTATAACCATCAAACGCCATCAAATTATGTACTCCATGTATGTTTATAAGTGTTGACCATTCCATAATAGATTATATCTTTAGTAGATCCATATAAATTCTTTTTTTTGATATTATCTAATCCAAATAATGAATCTCTGATTGGAAGAAATAACACTTAGAGAGTTTATCATACAACTTATTCTCTCTAAAACACCACATTACTATCCTTAAATACTCCTCATGCTCATTTGGTTTCCTTAAATATATAAAAAATATCATCCAAAAACAGTTGCATGAATTTTTTTATTTTTTGTCAAAACACCCCATTCATTAAGCTTATAAACACTATTGGTGCATTTTAAAACCCAAAAGGGACCACTATGAACTCATAATAACCAAAATGGGACTTAAACATTGTATTAGGAATGTATTCTCTCCTAATTATTAAACGATGCTATCACAATCTCAAATCAACGTTTGAAAATATAGTTTCTCCTTTCGTTCGATTAAAAAAATCATGAATCTTGGGAAATTGATCTTGATTTATTATGGTCGTTGTGTTCAACTGTCAATAGCTGATACAAAGCCTCCAGGATCCATATTTCTTATTTACAAATATCACTGGTGCTCCACACTGTGATATACTAGTATAAATAAATCCCAAATACAATAATTCTTAGAAATCCTAGGATTGTGATGTGATAAGGAACCTTCAAGATAGGTTTGGTTCTGGGTTTGATTTCAATCATGAAATCGAACTCCAACTTGGGTGGTAGTCTAGGTAACTCTTCTAGAAACATGTTATAAAATTATGATAATATAGGATGTTGAACTATGTTCATCATATCCTATTTCTAGTTCATATTTTTCATAGAATATAACTTGAAACCCTTTATAATAATTTTATTTAGTTACATCATTGAAATAAATATCAGAGACACTCCTATATTATCCCTTACTAAAATTCTTTTGTGTCTCAACTCATCTATAAAGTAAATCATTTTAATCATAAAATATAACATTGTCTCATGGGCTTCTAGCAAATTCATACTTATGATAATATCATAGGATCCTAATGTGGTATTATATAATGAAACTTGGGAAACACATACCCAAGATTGACTTCACAATTTTTAACTAATTTCCTTACCCCTTAACACCAAAAACCATTTTGACATAATTAAAATCCACTTGAATACTTCCCATCACCCCACATCTAGATAATGAATTATATTAAATGAAACTTTATGTTTCTCGTGAATCTATTAATATTGAAAAAAAAATACTGTTAATCTTACATATCATCTCGAGCACTGTCGACTAATGCTCAACATGACAATTGTTCACTATTGCATGAATCCTTTGGGATTTACCTAAGTCACCAATAATGGTATGGCTATGTTCTCAACTAAATTCTTTGTGGATGTGGAAAATATCTTTGAAAATGTGGCTCTCCACATGTCTAACACCCCCTCTTAGGAGGTTTCCTCCRACTCCCAAACTGTATAAATGTAGACCCATTAATTTGTTGAGTATGTTGTGTTCTAGAACAACCCTGCTACATTGRTGGCCTATATAATGGCCTCTGACATCCTAACTAATGTCTTYTGGTCTCTATCACATGGACATTTAGTGCATATATGCACCCTATCATTAGTATATATGTGTTAGCTGAATAAGAACTTTTTCTTCGTCCACCTAAACCTAAAGGTCTAGATGATCTCAACCAACAWCCWCCCATGAGTTCCTCCACTTCTATGATATCCCTATGAACCAMCTCATGTAATGTATGAGACATCATTGTATGAATTTTTTTATCTAATGTTATATTTTATCCTATAGWTGAACTTATTGATCTACAATTTATGTGTTCAGATGCAACACATACCTCAAAAWTTCCATGAATCTACTCTCATACTCTAGTGCTAACTTACTACTCTATCTAAAGGAATTGAAATATTTCAACCACATTTCAGTGAACTCCTCAAAGAGACAATTTTCTCTAAAATTATCTAAAAATAGYTCCCATGATATCTCATATATATCCATACCCAACAGTGCTAATAAGGTATTCCACCACAATAGTGMACTTCCTTTTAGCTAGAAGATGCCCATGCACACCTTGAGATCAAAGGTATAATATCTAATTGAAAAACACATGGCCATATTCTCAATCCATGATTCATTTTCCTCTTCATTAGTGGAGACCCATATTTTGGAAACTTAACTTTTTCAACTTCTCTTTGACCATTAACATTATGATGGTTTATTATCCTGTCTCCAAGAATGGAATCACCACTTGCTTGCTAGGTTAATCTACAGTAATAGACATTATTTCAAATGACTACATCACTCACACAACCTCACCCATAAGTACATTTCCTTAAAAATCTACTCTAAAAGGAGAAAATGGAGGTGTGGGATGAAGTCGAGGTCATGCACCATGGCCTCCCTTTCCCTACTTCCACCTCTTCCTCTTATTCTATTGATTGTTTCCTTTTATGCATGGAAATAAAATTAAAAATTTCAGTTAGCTAAAAGAAAACACTTATAATCAAGAAGAATTAATAATTCAACAAATATATTTTGCTAAGAATGTAGGTCCATTGGCCTTACAATATGTAACCTCTCTCTAATACCATATGTAATTCCTCTCCAATATGTTAACCTAAAAACAAAACACAGCTTATAACATTATGTGTATAAGCAATAATCAGATTCACAATATTCATAAGCATAGGAATCATTTGACAATGCATAGAAAAACATACTCACCAATTCTTTACATTCAGTTTCATAATCCTTTAAATATTTTAATGTAATATATTCAATAAAATTTGCCAACATGTAGTTTAATCTACTCAATACATGCTTACACAATATGAATTTACATATCACAACGACTCATCTTCTACTGGTCATTCAATGTCCCTTTGTTTCCTTCTATGTTAGTATTACAATATTCTCAATAGGGAACTAACAATCCCTCAATCAAGGTAACAATACCCTTTTCCATATAACTAATTTTCTCAAATTATAATAGATATAGTAGATAAAACAACTCTCTTCCAACTCACCATGACTCTATCTTCTATGTTGTTCATTCATCTTGGAATACTCAATAACAACAATTATACATTAGACTTATTAATAATCAAACAAGAAAATATTCCAATCAAAGATTAGATGCATACAAAAGCCTCTTTCAATTCTCTTTCTCTATGCATGAAATCATAACAATTTTTGTTTTATCAGATTAGATTAGAGGATCTTTACCATTAATTCAATTGTTAGATTGTAATACTATCGCTCAAAAAGATCAAGTTTTAACAATGCAAAGTAATCAGCCTACTAGATGGGAATCAAGATGAAATCTCTAGAACTCAAATAGGGAAAATAAAATTAGTCATAATATGTCTTAAAATTGGTTTAAATAAGGATACTAACACTCTCAATAATATCCCATTATTCCCTCATAAAGAAAAAGGAAATGAATAGAAAAATACAATATTTTCCTTGAAAAAATCAACATTACACCAACTGATGCGATTGCAATTTTCTTTAGGGTAACTGATAGTCAAATGGATGCAACCATGTTTTTTTTTTATGGGTAACTAGTGGTTAATTGCATCTTTGGATTCTATAAGGTGTGCTCACCTTTTTAAATATGGAAAGGTAATTCACAATTTTCTTTCTAGTATTTTTCTTAAGCAATCATTTACTTTGGGATTTTTAATAGAGTTAGGATGGCCATGAAGCTTGTTCTAAGGGTTCTAATTAACAATTTTATCTCTTAAAACACATGGTAATTACCTTGGAAATGTTTGGAGATTTCAAACCCCAAATTCTAATTCCCAAATTTTTTCAAATAAATGCAAATACCTCCCAAAATTTCAGATTGGCATACCTAGTTACAAAAGGCATACCTATTTGACCACCCTATCAAATTCCAAATGAGTACTCTTCTTCCCTAGGGACCCTTGAGCTACAATGACTTGTATGAGAAGAGTACAAAAACTAGCATTCAATTTTTTTTCCTCCTCTAGAGTATATGAGGTCCCCACCTCCAAAGTACATGCATAATATTGAGACCAAAATCAACATTGGCTCAACAAGAAAAATTCCATCATCATGACATTCATCCAACATTAAGGTGCAAAAGGGTTAGATTTCAATCCCAATCCTCCTTTCTTACAAAGCCTTTGAAGTTCATGCCATTCAGGGATAATTTTAAGGATGGAAGTTTATCTCAGAATGTAGAAACCTTGGTGAATGTTACTAATCCTTAATATGTGAACTCTAAAATGTTTGGCGATATTTTTCTATAAATATTCAAATTTCTAATTAGTTTATATATTTTCTTGAAAATTTTGGTGATTTTTAAGGTAAAATAACTTTATTCTATATAATTTGGGTGAATCGCTTTTACAAAAAATGGAAATTAGTGAATATTTTTTAAGAAAAACATGGAAAATTAGCCCATGGGTGCATATATAGCCCCTAAAATTGTCCCTAATGTCATGTGTCTATATCATGCAAAATACTAATTATTTTAATTACTAAATGTGTACTATTTACCCCCACATGTGTCACCCCATGCAGAAGTAATTTTTTTTTATTTAAAATGAAAAATAGAGATGATTCATCACATGAGAACCTCTTCTCCTATTTTTAATCTCAAATATTCCCTAAATCCCTTTTCTTTTCCCCCATTGAGTGGATGCATATGAAATTACTATTTTCTATTTAAAAAAAATATATTTTCTTTCCATTTAACTCACCCCTTTCTATATCCATTTCCATTTCCAATTATAAAATAAGTTATATTTCCCTTTCTACCAAACATGTGCATAAGCCTATATGATCAATCAAACCACTCATGTCATTCATTCAATTTCCCATATATATATACATGTGTGTGTGTGTGTGTGACTATGTAATACAGAGAGAGAAGAAGGTTGTTTATCCATATCATAAAGTGCATTTAATGGTTCTCCCGTTACTTTTGAATGTTTCCATGTATGTCTATGTGTGATTTTATATAATTTTGTAACATATGTTTCTCTGTGTAAGGAACTCCTAGTAACCTCTCGTACTTTCTCTCAAACTATAACATTGGTTCTGGTGTCGATAGTTTTGTACTTGGTCATGTATAAAATTAAAAGCACATAGATGTTAAGTTTGGAAGACATACACAAATGGTGGGAGCACAAAATAAATAATTACATTAAAATTATGGAAAAAGGAACCGACTAACAATCGCAAAAGAAAGTACATAGTTCTTCTCAGAAACACACAAATGATTTTTGGAAGCTATTCTACAGGAATTAATCGAATATCTCGCTCAAGTACCCAATGTGCAGAATCACTCCAGATGAACAATTGATGCACAAAATGATAAATGGAGGAAGAATTTTTTTTTACAAGTGGTTTGAAATAATTGTACATGATTGTATTGAAGAACAAGCAATCAAAGCCATATCATCAGTTGAAACCGTATAAGACAAATTTTACACAAACTTGCATGACAGGTTTCTTTGCACTGTTCAATCCTTGCTACATAAATTCTTATTAGACAAGGGAGTCAGAGATATTGTTGAATACTAACCCCTCTTGGGAAATCCTCCACTAAACTTTGATTGGAAAGAAAATTGAGAAGAGTGGAAAGAATTTATCGAAGCCAATTGCAAAGACACAAGAGAAACCTATGATTATGTTTTGAAGAAATGAGAACAACTAGAATGAGCAACACCACCGACCTCGAGTAAGTCAAGTCATAAAGGGGGTTTGGATAATATGTGAGATGATATAAGTCGAGTTGATTGCACCAAAGTAAAAATTGTCTAAAGTCATTAGGAATATAACTTAAAAAAGAGATGCATTAGATTCAAGAGGGAAGTCTACACGATGAAAAAAGATCTATAAACCCTCACTAATATCCAAAGACTGGAGCAATACAAATGACAAAAGAGGCGATAAGTGTTATGAAATGAAATTGATCCTAGAAGTTCACATCAGAAAACTTCCCAAGCGTGACATTTTAGAGTAGTCCTAGAGAGTGCACAAACGGCTCATAGGAGGAATACAAGCTTGAAAGTGAGTGTGGCAGTTGGTGGCTCCTAGTAGTAATTAAAAAATATCGATATTATGTATATTGATAACTCGGGACCCACTATTCAAAATTCTCCAACAATAAATCCTAGCCTACGTACAACACAATTCCTTCATCAAGGACTTCATGTGGATACTTAATCCCCAAAGGTATGGTTTCGAACTGATAATGATGGTCATATAAGAGATACACTTATAATTGAATCACAAGAGAATATTAAAAAATGACTAGAGAATATATTATTCCACATAAGAGATCTTGTCTTCTCTTCCCCCCTGCCAAATCTACTTCTTGAAGATTCGAAATTGACAGATAGTGAAAACAAATTAACACAACCTTTGAGAGGATGATTCATAGAATGTACATAGATAAACATTGTCAGACACATGATATAATCCCAAGCAGAGAACAAAAACAATTATATATAGAATACGGTTTGATCGAAGACGAGCGACAAATTGTATTAGTTGAGTCAAACAATCATATTTTGACTCCTAGAAGTAAGACGATATCAACTTCCCAATTAAATTCTAATAAAAATATTCCAATAATTCTAGTTTTTTAAATGTATCGGGGCTCAAGTGATTCACCGAAGCGACGAGACCTTGGAAGCATTAAGCAATCTTTAAAGACCCAAGGTTATTTATTGCTCACCTGAAGAATGAGGGTGAGGAGAGCGTTTAGCTCATCTCGACCAAAGGGAGAGGAGGGCGAGTAAGCGAGGCGCCAACCAAGTGTCAGCAGTGGGACGCTCTGTCAATCGGGGAAGGGACAACACTTGGAGATATCAAAAGTGAGAATGCTAACATGAGTAACGATGAATCATGTGAAAAACAAAATCACCTACTAGTTCCAAGGTTTTTGCGTTTAGTCAATCTATGCAGAGTGAATCAGTCCCTAAGGAACCCCCAAAAGGTCTTTCGTCCA
>JASDQU010714475.1:0-14225 GCA_032191745.1 Picea mariana
ATCATCATTATGGGAAAGGGACATATTCATGTATTATATTAACTGAAAGAGAAATATACAACCTGAGCCTTGATGTCGTAGATCTCCTTTCAATGGCTTCTAGCTTTGACACACACACATTTTCTCATCATGCATGAAGAATTTCCACTACTTGTGATAACCTTGTGGCTGTCTCTGTTTGCTGCAACATCAATTCTCCATACAATAGTTCACCAATTCTCCAATATCTTACTCTTGCTAATTTTCTACTAACCATTCCAATGAATCATCCCTTCAATATATAGGAAAGGATTGTTTAGTTACTTGGATAGAATGTAATCCCAAGATATCTGGAGATTCATGAATATGCCAACCATTCGAACTCCAACTCATCCTTCTAGAAGATTCCTTCTAGAAGGATCGAGAACTTATTCGTTTTCTCCATTAAGAATCATTTCCGCACCCTGACCATTGACACAGTGCGGAAAGTCCGCAGTCTGACTGAATGCAGCTTGCGGAAATCAAGCATTTCCGCAGGACAATATATATGCAGCCTGCGTACTATCTTCAAAAGAGTGATTCTGAGAAGCTGATAAGTGTAACTTTCTTCATGAAAATGATCTTAAAGAAGAGCTAGATCTTCTATCACCATGTCATTATCATGTCATCATCTTGATAACCAAAAAAGTGGATAACAATAGGGAACATCCCTTAAGGACTTAGGATGGCGTAAAATGTCTTATGATGGTCATGATAATCAAAGATTACTCCAACTTTCAGAGTAAATTCTTTTCAAGAATGTTGAAGATAAAGGAACAAGGTAACCATCAAATTAAAAATTGTTTAGAAGAGCTAAGATGTATCGTATTTCAAGACCACATTTGGACTGTATTAAGTTATTTTGGAGACTAGCGGATGGTATTGTCTTGAAAAATATTTTCTCATGGTGATAAGTCTCAAAAAACAGAGTTATTGGACCAAAAAGATAGACAAAGAACAAAGAAAAAGATTCACTCAAAAACAAAGGAAAATAACACACAAAAAACAAACCAAATCATATTTTAATGAAAGAAATCAAAATTAGAAGTACATCAAAACAAACAAATCAAAACAACAAATGCACACTTTCAGAAAACGATTTTGGCCGAAGATAAACCCAAGCTTTTGGATCTATTATCATCCTACTATAAATGAAAAACAAAGGAAGAACTAGATCATATAAAGTCTCATGTATGGGAAGGTTCTTTCCTTAATATAATATTTCATGAGATGTGAGTTTATTCAAGATTAGTATTAAAAGAAAAACGAATGTCGAAAGAGATTTAAAGAAATCAGAAAAAATCCCTATTAGGATGAGTGCATTCCTACTCGTTGCACCTTCTGTCAGGGTTGAATTTGTGTGGATTGATAGTTCAAATTTACTTATCTCTTTACTTTCCATTTAAATTTTTCATGATGATAATGCGTTTTTTAAAAGAAATATTTAACGAAATGAAGAGATAAAAGGATTAAAGTGGGCTTCCATGACAACATTCAGATTATGGTTCTCTTGGTGTACCCACTTGTGTTCATAACTATGTTATTACAAAAAGAAACAGTGAGAAAGAAAACTAAAGGAAACCTACTCCTAAACCTACTCTAACTACTAAGCAAATCGAAATACTAAGTGAAGTCATGCTTCCAATGTAGCCATGGAAGTGACTTCAATCCTGCAAGACACATAAATTCAATGATCAATATGAAAAGTTGAAGTGCTTGCAGATACAAGTAAAATGTGTCATACTTGTGTACTAGATATTCATTTAGAAACACAGTAAGCATAACCTTATTATTGTGCATTTTTTTAGCATATGAGTCTTCGAGCCAATCTGCAATTCTATCGTGATATGGGTCACAAAAACATGGAAACATATAATTGATTTGGGAAAACTTTTCCATGTAATTGATTTGGGAAAACTTGTTAAAGTTATGGGGACCTGACATATCCATTGATCTAGACTAAAGTGCCCCATCCTCCTGATTGTTCTCTATTTGTTCATGAGTCTTTTCACATGGAGGATATAAAAGGAATGTGTCATAGCTACCTCCCTAATTGTTTTTCATAGAGAAGGTGGATACAACCTTACCATTCTTCGGAAAATTTTTGAGATATGAACACTCCAACCAATATGCAGTCCTGTCATAATATGTGCAGTTACTGATATAGGATTGTTCGAAAGAATTCACAGATGAAAAAGTTTTTTGATGAAAATAAGGTACCAGATTGGTATGGAAAGAATCTTGCAAAAGGATCCTGATGTTATTGGTAGGATCAAGATAATAAAAACTTATCATGATTTTCAACTAAAGAAGAAGTGTCTCATTCTCTTGAAACTTTTCATTGAGCTTGAATTCTTCGGCATTAAATACTTGAGATGAACTAAATGGAACAACCAACATTTTTAAATAATCATCACTAGTAGTGGTGTTTGGTTGATTAGAATTTTCGATCTAAAATAATTGATTATGGAAAAATTCAGATCCTTCTTTAAACACAAATTGAGATGAATCAATGGAAGGCGCAATTTGAGACTCTTTCAACTCATTTCTTGATTTACCCATGGATAATTGATGAGAATAAGAATTAATATGTTCATGGGAAGAATTATTCTCCTCTTTATCTTCTATTCGGTAATCTCTATCGATTTGTACCTGATTATATAATGTTGAATTCTCTCCAAGGTAATCTGGAACACACAATTGCAAAACATTAGGATAAAACAATCAGGGTACAAGGAATAATATGTAGAAGAATTGAGAAGACAAAATGTGTCTCTTGAAATGATTGGCATATAGTTTTTGACTTGTATGTTTGTTTCCTCTCCTTGTGTGAACTGATCAACCCCAATTGTACGCTCTTTTAAAGAGTATCAGATAGTTTCCAAGAGAAAATTTGGTTCATTGTGTAAGGGAAAATGTGAGAGTAAACCACTAGAGTAAGATGGTTGATTAATAGTTTGAATAATGATGTCATCTCACATTAATTGATCTTGAATTGGTTCAAATGAATTATAAGAATATTTATTGATAACGTAATCACAAATATCATATGCAATTTCTTTCTCTTTTGAAATAGTTGTAGTGTCTTGGATAGTATGACCACTATCTTTATTTAAAGTTTCCTTATCATCAGAAGAAGAAATTGATGAAAAAGAATTGTCAGGAGGGACAATTGCATGTTTCAATATATCATGTTTCCCCAAAATTAAAGAAGTTGGCAAACAATGTTGTGCTTCTACAACTCGTAAGTTCTCAAGATCTTCATGACAGTTTAAACCAAACCATGAATGAGTATTAATGCTTAATTCAAATTGGTTAACAATTAATTGATCTTGTTCGTCTGAGAGAAAAATGAGATATTGAAACCATTCATCAATAAGAGGAATTTCTTTCAAAGGGAATCTAGTACATAAATGTATGAGCCTAATCTCAAAATATTCTAATGATTCATCATTTTCTTTCCTAAGAAAATTCAATTCCTCACCTAATTTATCATAATTAGAATTGTTAAAATCAAATGAAAACTGAGTTCCAAACTCAAACTAGGAATGAATTGAATTAGTTGGAAAAGATTTGAACCAACATTTAACCCGACCTCAAAAGGTGAGAGCGAACAATTTGCACACAATATTAGGATCAATGATATTATGTTCTAAACATTTATAAAAAAATTACAAAGATAATCTTCTGCGGATGTGCTCCCTTCTCCTTCGAATGTAAGTTCTAGTAATAGGTAAAGTGTCTTACTGGGAATGTTAACATATGGGAGATTAAAAAAACGTTCCCATACAGGAATTTGGGCGGGAGCCATTGTTGTAATATGAAGATAAAGAATTTGGCTCCGAGTTAGCTTGTCATATAACTATCCCTTAAGCATGTGGATGACATCACCGAAGGATAGATAATGAATCAAAAAATAATTATGGGTGAAGAACTAAATGATTGAGACAAGTTGTTGGAAACATTTAAAGATTTAATTTTTCCCTCCTACTAGCGCCATTTGTTGACAAGCATATTTGAACGCTCATCAAATGGAAGAGAGAGTCCAGTCCAAGGTTGTCTAAAGTAACCAAAGTCAATTGGGATGACTCAACATGACAGGTTTTACGACTCCATTGGTCGATGAGGGAAACTAACCTTGACTACAAAAAATTTAAAACAACTAACTATTCATTAACTAAGACCTACTATTTACATTTACTATTCACACATTTTATATGCAAAATTTACAAAATAAATAGCTACAAGATTTGTATAAAGTCTTGTGAAACTAGAAGATTGCAAAAAGAACTAGATCTTAGGCAAACCAAAATATCAAAAGATTTATTACTAACCTGAAACTCTAATTTAAAATCAAATAAAGAAAGAATGGGAGTAAATGATAATGATGTGAGTTTGAATGAGCAAAGAATCTAGACTTATAAAGTAATTTACATCCACCACAAAATCGAAATCAAATTATACTACCATATTGCTGGCCAGAAATAAAATGAGTATTATCAGTCATATCTTTCTATGTAAAAGATCTTCCAACTGTCTACTTACCGAGAGAAATCCAGGACAAACAATGTTAAAGGATTGTTATAATATCTGAAGGAAGAAACTTCAACAAATATTAGAATTCCTATTAACCATGCAGAAAGACAAACTCATTTGTACAGATCCTTCATGAGAATTAACGAACCACTTTGTCGACAAAACAACTCTATCAACAAATCAGATCACAATATGCATAATAATACAAGTAAACATTGTTTTACTATAACGTAATGGTGAAATGATTTCTTTCATGAAGCATGTTGACTGTTGGGATAATAAACCATCATTTACGCATTTAGACCAAATATGATAGTGTGTTGATAAACTAGACAAAATTTGAGCTATAACAACACAAATTTAGCATAGGAAGGACAAGAATCAAATAAAGGAAATATTATATTAAAGTATAGAAATTACCCACAAGACTAAAGCCTCAAGCAATCCATAATTCTATGTCCTTCTTCACAATATTTACTTGTTCATCATCCCAAAAAAATTTCTTCCTTAGTGACTCTAAAATGCATGAGTATTTAAACAATAGTATGGATTCATCCTCATGTCCACATCATAGAGTCGAAGCCCTGTAGAATTCATATCCCTTTATACAAGTTTTTGGTTTATACTCATAATAGAAAAGTCTTATAATAATATAATCAACTTTCTAGACAACTTATCGAAAATTTTATTGACATAGCAACAAGAGGTTATAATTCACCTTTTCAAACTAACTCTATGCTAATTTAAAACAAAATGAAATTCTGGGAGTATCCCATTGTCTCCATAAATGTGGTCGATAATATTTTTCCAAGTTGTTCATGAATTGAAAATAAAAGGAATAAAATCAATTAAAATCAACAAAAACTAATTAAAGACTAGCTACAAAATCTTTGATTATGTAGCTAGTCTAAAAACACTACAAAATCAAAACAAAAAATAAAAATAAAACTTAAAAATGTTGACTTTACATTACCGAGAATTATCCATTAGAAATCGAGGATACATGTAAATTGGATTCTGTGATAATACCGACATTAATGGATTCCTTGACAACAGTGTTTGGAGAGTTCTTTGGTTTTTTTAACATCCCGAGGAAAATTTTGTTGTATATTACTTGTCAAGTGTTGAATCTCTATCTTTAACTCATTATTTTGCCTCTGAATTGATAGGTTTGATTTGAGCAACTTGCTCTAAAAAATCCAAGGGTTTATCTTTCAATCGATCAATGATCGATTATAGGTCTTTGGTATGCTCCAACCCTCTTTTAGTTTTTCTTTGGGTCACACACAAGACATGAATGATAACTTCCTTTTGAGCGAAAGGATCAGCTCGAGGAGAATTGGATTTTCTGGTACCTTGAACTAATTTCTCAACCGGCACATAATTTATGAGAAATTGCTCTTTATAAAATGGGGCATATCTTTGAAATTGCTTTGTTTTTGAAGAAACTGTTTGCGTGAATAGTAAATGACCCCATTTTTGAGATGTGTTATTCATGGTTTTGTCAAACTCTTCACTGTTTTCTCATAATCCATCTCGGAAAATCATCTCTCAATTCTGGCATGAGGTTGAACTCTGTTATACTATTGTGGTTAAGTAAAACCTTGTGGGTTGTGTAACTCTGCTTTTACCTTTACTACATGACCATTTATCACTTTGTTACTATGTTGCAGAGTAGGGTAGATTGAACCAAGACTGTGATATTTCTATGAAAAAAAAAACCCTCGATTTGTAATACAAAGGGATGATTGAAAACAAATAGGAACAGAGCCAAATACCTCATCCCCACAATAATGGATAGGAACTTGAAGAACCAAAAACGACATGAAACATTCAACCACTTAAAACTATGATGATTTCTCAGATTGCTCGTATATAGAGGATAGAAGGGTTCAAGATCAAATGACTTATGTCTTCATTATGATTAGCCTCAAACTACTGATTTCAGATTGTGGATGATGGCAAGATTATAATGATCATATCACATCCCTTTGTAGGATTAAGCTAAGGTATGAGGGCATGATTGAAAATAATGGAAAAAAAAATTAAAGTGTAAGGCTTGGAGATCGATAGAACTGAATTGAGAAGTATGATCGCGGATATGTCATATAATTAACCCAAGTTAAAAATATGCAAAACAACAACCCATATCGAAAACCCCAAAGTATAGATACATGCTTAAAATGAAGTAATTCGATAAGTGATCATTTTTCTTTAAACCTTTGTTCATGTAGGATGTTTGGAGAGATTTGCTTGACATAACGTTAATGTAAATCCTAGTGAAATGAAATTAAAGTTAGAGGATATAGGATCTTACTAAGGGTTTAATATGATTACATGTTCAATTAATTGCAACCATATAGAATGATGGTATCCTCTTATAAATGAACTAGGAAATGTGATAAATAGTCATTACTCAAGACGAGATAAGAACGATGGTATTGTATAAAGAATTCACCAAGAAAGATCAACAACATAAATCTTTAATTTCATGCTTTGCAGTCATGAAATTATGAATAAATACGAAAAAATAACATATTCAAACCAAAATAGCATAAAAGAGAGCATACGAAATAAAACTATAAAGACAATTGGTCACGCGAAACCCAACAAAATCATTTAAGAAAAATATTCACAAAGAGTTTTATCAATTTGATGAATAGAACATACTAGGAAGTGAATAAATTTATAGATAATATTGCATTTCGGAGTAAAATAATAGGGTGCTAGTTTGGGCAGCCAACAAAATCGTAAAATGTGCTTAATGTTGATTCACCCCCTCCTCAATATTGGTAAATATTCCAACAAATACAAGGGTCGTCAGTTGTTGTGTCCATCGGTTCTCTAGGAAACTCTTTCTCATATATGGCTCATCAACCATTTTTCCATCGCATATTTGCATACCTTTACCTTTATTTCCTCGGCATCACCATCATCATCATCCTCATCTTGGGTTTTTTACATACCCATAGCCATGCGCTCGATGCACCTACATCATGATCCCAAGGAACAATACTTCTTTATGAGCTCTTGTCCATGGGTTCCCTGTTATCGTGCAAAATCCTATTTCATAGTTTGCTCCACACAAGCCCCTTTTTCATGACTTGCAATCTCCCTTTCATGCTAAAATACACAAGTCCCTTTTCCATGACTTGCAATTTCTTTGGCTGCCTCTGATCATTGTTTCTGCTAGGCATGGACTGCCTCAAATCGACGGTTATGCCCATGGTTGAGAAAATTCTCTCTCATGGATTTCATTACATCAGTGGTTCAAATGACCACAAACCATTACAAATTGGTTTTTAGAGTACCAAGAACTTAACAAATTATGGGGAATACATGCCTKATTAGGTTTACATGTTGTCATCTTCTTTCATAATTCTCCATCTSAATCTTCCACTGCAATACCTACATAAAATTGTTTCTTGTATAAGGGGTGCCTCCATCCAACAAGACACCTGTACTTTTTCTGCATGCACTTGTAATTACGTGCTTACAAAATATGTTTCTTTTTGGATTGTACAATGTCCAACAAGAAAACCTATGACCTTGGTTTCACAAACTTAATTGGCGCACCAATTCCCTGACTTACATAACTTAAACTTGACTTGAATTTTGATGTGATGGTCTAAACTACTTTAAATTCATTTAAACTTTACTTTGACTCCATACTCTTAACCTAAATTCATGACTTAAAATTATTTTTTAAGATGTTGGGTAACACCGATCATGCACCCTTTTTCATACTAAGTAGATTCAATGACTTCTTTGTGACTCTCAAATTTTACTTGGCTCCAATTTCCTTTACTAGGAAAGACTTAATTTTGATACTTTAAATAATTTTCATTAACTTTTCTATTATGTCTCATTGACTCCTTTCCTTCTATTTCTTCCCTAACTTGCAAGAGGACTTCACTATAAACTTTAACCATTTTCAAATATCATTACATGGAATTTACAAGAAGTTCTTGGCACTAACAAATTATCTTTTACTCTTACCTTACATCAACACTCCACTTTTGCATATTAATTTTGACTTGAGACTCTCAACTTTATTTTTTTCTTTGATTCCAATTGTTTCGCCAAACTTTCCCTGAAAATAACATTACAATAGCAACAATAATCTTTCCATTTACAAATGGGCTTTTGAATCAATGATTTAAATAATTTTTAACTTCAAAATGAGTTTACATGACTCTCTATATGTAATTTTCAACCTCCCATTTTGAAATATCAATTCTCGTTTTATTAAACCATTACTAAGGAGAAATTTCCAAAGGTGTCCTTAGAAATAGTAGCTTTCAATCTTCAATATAAAGAATTATTTTTAACATAGATGTGGCATAATGTTAATGCAAACACAATATACCTTTCCTCTTTGGTTGAAATTGCTCACATGTCACCTCTCTCTACCTTCCCTTGTTGGATTCTTCTATGATCCTCTCACGATGAGTAGTATTCCAACTAATGGTTCCTCTTCAAAATGTGTGTGTTCCTGACTCACCAGAGTTCTGCTTGATCTTGACACGAATTATGCCATTCATTTACCTTCTCTTTCATGATTCCAAACTTGGTCGCTTCTTTTTCTATGAACTCGACATAAATGTTTCTTGGTGTTTCTCTATTCTCTTGGTGTGGGAATCGACCTCTTCAACATTTAGAAATGGTATTTCATCATCGACGGCTCTAGTGTTATCCAAATGTGGGGCCCTTAGCAATCCTTGTCCTATATGTTGAAATCAACATCTCCAGTATGATTTGAGCTATATATATATTGTCCACACCATGCACAGGTTTTCATTGGTTCACAGAGAAAGTTATGCCATTGATATTGAAATAAAAATTGTTTCCATATGTGCCCTTGCTTTCTCTTATAAGAGTCGATTTGTCCCGCAGCCTTGCAATATATTTGAAAAAAATCCTTCGTCTTTTCACATATATGAGATTTATCTCTCTGTAGAATGAGTAGTGAGGAATGAATCACCTCTATTAGAGACCGCAACTGTTGTGAAGGGAATATGAAATACCGCAACAAATGAAAATGAGTCGTCCTCCATGGAAATATGCTATAAAAGAGAGAGAAAGAGTCGACGATCATAGTAGAGGAAACCAAAAAAAAAAAAAAATCGAGGGGAAGAAGAAAATCCTTCACTCTAGATGCATACCTAATCATGGGTTCGAGTCTCTATTTCATATCGTGGTCTCTTACAATGTGGATCTTGAAGTGGATGTGGGCATCAACCAAGGGATGAGAAAGGTTGAATACCTTAGTCGATGTGAAGGCGTCAAAATCATCCTCTGCTAAGACTCCTCAATGGGTGAATCCATGGAACCCTAATCATTTATGTACAAAATGTTGGTAGACCTAAAGTGGAGAAAAATATCTAAGGCATAGATAAATAATCACCATCCATTTCACTATGAAGGCAGTCTTGTTGCTCAGATCCACCGCTATTGTGATGTTTTGATGGGATCTCTATTGAAGATGTTGTTATTGCATCCAAAAAAATGATATTTTATCACACCATCATAGTAGTGATAAGATTATAAAGTCATTCCTCATGATGTCATAGTGTGCAGACTTCCATGGCTACAACCTAGGTTCGCAGATCAAAGGGTTCAGATTACCAACTCCATAACTGATCGAGAGCTCGCTCTGATACCAAATTATGCACATAGAGGTAGCCACATAACACACACAAATAAACACATCAATATGCAAAGCAATGGACACATGAGATATGTGCTCTAAACACTCGAAGAGGAAATTTTATAATAAAACCATTTAGAGGTTGTTGTTCCCTTCTCTTGTACAAATTGTCCATTTTATAACAATAGGTAACCATAAAAACTATTACATAATTATATGATTTGTTCAAACCATCTCTACAACTCTACAATATCTCCTTAAATCTCTCAACATATCTCCATGAATATCTTCAACAAATATTCATATCCCTATCATCGCTCATTTATCTCATCTCTCACTCTTAAGCTCGAATTGGTCTACCTCATTACACATATTATAATTTAATTAATTATTCATGATTACAACAAGGAATTATATGAT
Organism: Picea mariana; assembly: GCA_032191745.1. Classification (NCBI taxonomy): domain Eukaryota; kingdom Viridiplantae; phylum Streptophyta; class Pinopsida; order Pinales; family Pinaceae; genus Picea; species Picea mariana. The sequence goes on from JASDQU010714475.1 coordinate 10,625, forward strand.
ACTCCCCCATTAATGAATACTTGTGATCCAATAAGCCTTCCTCAACTCTCCTTTGAATTGGTTCCATTTCCATCTTCTTGTTTTTTTTTCCCCTTAATCTCCAGTCTTTCGTAATATTTTGTCTTTTTCCTTATTCATCTTCAATCATCTTCCTCTTTTACCTGCAAACATAAACATTGTTTAAGTCCATATAAAAAAGTAACCATCCACCAAAATGCATGGGTCACCAGCCATTGTATCTGTCAGTTCTCTAGGAAACTATTTCTCGTACATGGCTCATCAACCATTCTTCCATCACATATCTGCATAACTTTACCTTTATTTCCCCTACATCACCATAATCATCATCCTCATCTTTTTTTTACATACCCGTAGTCATTCTCTCGATGCTCCTACGTCAATGAGGGTCACCTTGCTCGTGCCTTTTGTAGAAATATATGAATGTGTCATAATAGTGCTAGAATCCAACGTAGTACTAACAACAACAAGTGTTATAGACTATATTAGGCATAATATACTACGATATCAATTTATCAAACATGTTAATGGCGATATTGATATTGGGATTTCTTTCTTGAAACTCTTCAAATAGTTCAACTTGTTTCATATCCATAATGTGCTTACAATCCTCATCATACATGCCTCTAGATAAGGGTCGCAACAGAAAATGCTTCTGATTTGGGATATCATAAGAATGGGTTTCTCAAAACTCTACCACCTTCTCTCTAATGTCTTCTGGAAGTCTATATCAATAGGGATGCTTTCAAATAAGAGCCAAACAAGTATCCTTATCATTTTCATCCATTAGAACCTAAAATTAGTATGCATTTGTAATGTTTTTCTTGAAACATGGATCAATTTTGAAATCATTGCCACTATTCAAATTCTTGAAGTCCTTGGTGCATGCAAAATAGCGGTAATTTCCCCATGAGCATCTCAAATATTAGTTTTTCTTGATTTTCCAAATGAAGAGAGTTCTTTTTGATACATTCTCATGTGCCTTTGGATGTTTAACGTCTTGAAAAACCCAACAACAGTGTTTCCCATTTTAAGTTGTTTTGCTTTATCAACCCATGTAGGATTCAACCTTGTATAATCATTAAACTTTATTTTTTTAATAATAAATTTTGTTACTAACATGTTCTATGCCTGTTCAATCAAGATTTGGGTCCCCTAACTGTTCTCTTGTGTTTTCCTCCAAACTTCCTAAAAAAATTCCACCCCTTTCAAAATCACTGCAACTTCCAATTATTCTTGAAACCTGAGAGGGGATAGGGTCTTGTAGTGGTCAATTAAATGTTATCTTTGCATAGTCCAGTCAATTTTGTGTACATGTGTTACATATAAAATATAATCTAAATCGTAAACTAGAGTATAAATCAAAACAATGAGTATAATATTCATTTGGGTAATGTGGTTAAACATTACTAATATTTCCCTCAACTAGATGCCTTGAAAAATCTCAATTTAGATGCATCAAAGATTGGGAAATATGTTGACTTACATGTTCTTCCCTTTGTTCTCTCAATTCTACATGTTTTTGTCTCATCCTCTCTCTATCCTTCTCTTGCACTTCATCTTCATCAATCTGTTGGTGATCATATTTCCTTTTATACTTTTTCGTATTCCCAATATTGATTACTACTTAATGTAGATTAATATTAAATTTACTCAATTTTCTTGTTTTTTTGTCTTTTTCACAATGATAAAATAATCATGTATAAGTTGGATCACATATTTTTTTCTTTTTTATGTGAAGATTCATTTTCTTTTCTTTTTTTTATTTACAACAATACCTCAATCTCATAAGAAAATATTTCATAACTTAAGAAAATATTTCATAACTAAGGTATTGGAATTGCAAAGGAAAATCTTGAAGCTATCTATTTTCTACAAGGAAGCTCTCATGTAGAAGGAGAGACAAGGTCCAAGACCAAGTGGAATCCATTAAAGAGATTTGAAAGAGTCGTGGCCAAGAGGGATTGTGGAATCAAAGTGTTGACCAAAGATGTAATATTTGAATTTGAATGAGAAGTTAGGTATCGGGGTCACTTGGTTGAATCATTCTGAAATAAATTTAGGGAATAATGGTATACATGCCTTAAAATATGGGATCTCATTGAAGATGCCACATCAAAGAGAAGACTACCTAGTTTTTTTCCACCAGAGGTTTTTCGACGAGTTGAAAAGGTGTTGAGCGAGTTCAAGGAAATTTACAAGAAGCGTGAAGTTGATCTTAGAGGTATACCGTCACTAGTGAATGAGAATATTCATAATATTTTAACAAATGAATTCAGAACAATAATTCTACTAGAGTCTATCATGCCAAAATTAGAAAAATATATAAAAGGTTCAGACAAGAAAATGTTATGTTGAGTCTTCCTAAGGAATAACATGTATTCACTAATCAAGAGTTATGCAATGAGTTATTTGAAGAGTGGGGAACGTATGATGTTGAGTATGCACCAACTAGATCACTCAGTTCACCTAAAGTCATAATAGCCTGCATGGCTTTTGTGACCTTTTTTCTATTTATGAATTATTTTATTTTTGCATATAATTTTGTCTAGAAATATGGAATTTGACCTCTAGGAAAGAATCTTTGGCTTTATGATGATTTGTGAATGATTGTAGCTCGAAATTATTTTAAGCTTAATTCATAAACTATTTTTGGAGTCATGGAACATTTTTGCTCAAGATTTTTGTGTATTAATTCTTATTTATGAATTACTCTAGTCTTGAATTGATGTCACATATGTCTATTAAGGATATCAATTTTTGCCAAGTTATCTTGCATGATTTGTCTATTAAGGATATCAATTTTTGCCAAGTTATCTTGCATGATTGGTGAAATTATTGGTTATTATATTTTTAGTGAATATTTATATATAGTTTATTAATTATTTTCTTATTTTTCATAATATATTTTCATCATATTATATATGGTACACTATGGAATTATTTCTGAATGTCATGCTTATATAATTTTCATATTTTTTAGGGAATTAAAAGTTATGGATCATTTTCATTCATTATTCTTGAAGGTTATCTTTTAATAACAAATTTCTTCAAACTCTCTAGATTAGTTTTATTTTTTGTATTGAGTATATAAATTATAAAAACATAAACATAATGGAAATATATGTTTGAATTAATTCATAAATCTCATCAAACTGTTTCCAAACATTAATTTAGAGGATTGTTCCATCCCAAACATGGAAGAGTCTAATTGGGCCTCTTCCTTGGGTTTAATCCATACTATTGAGAATTGAGAATCTACCCCCCTCAACGAAATAATAATCTTTTAGTTTTATGTCATTTGTTGGATGGTTCGGTGGAATAGAAAACCAAATGATTCGATCCAATAACATATCTGCTACACGATATTTTTTTTCAGTCACTAGTCCCTAAAGGAGATGGAGAGAACCAATTTTCAAACTACTTAGACTATTTTTCATGTAGTTCTCAAAATTAGATTGGCTCGTAGAACAGTTCAATTCGCCTAGTTGGTAACAATTAAAAATAATGTCCCATTTATCCCAAGTAGCTTCATCAATATATATGTTGGATTTTAATCTTCTACTGTATCAATTATCTACTG
>JASDQU010714475.1:14275-26967 GCA_032191745.1 Picea mariana
ATGAGCATCTCAAATATTAGTTTTTCTTGATTTTCCAAATGAAGAGAGTTCTTTTTGATACATTCTCATGTGCCTTTGGATGTTTAACATCTTGAAAAACCCAACAACATTGTTTCCCATTTTAAGTTGTTTTGCTTTATCAACCCATGTAGGATTCAAGCTTGTATAATCATTAAACTTTATTTTAAAATAAATAAATTTTGTTACTAACATGTTCTATGCCTGTTCAATCAAGATTTGGGTCCCCTAACTGTTCTCTTGTGTTTTCCTCCAAACTTCCTAAAACAATTCCACCCCTTTCAAAATCACTGCAACTTCCAATTATTCTTGAAACCTAAGAGGGGATAGGGTCTTGTAGTGGTCAATTAAATGTTATCCTTGCATAGTCCAGTCAATTTTGTGTACATGTGTTACATATAAAACATAATCTAAATCGTAAACTGGAGTATAAATCAAAACAATGAGTATAATATTCATTTGGGTAATGTGGTTAAACATTACTAATATTTCCCTTAACTAGATGCCTTGAAAAATCTCAATTTAGATGCATCAAAGATTGGGAAATATGTTGAGTTACATGTTCTTCCCTTTGTTCTCTCAATTCTACATGTTTTTGTCTCATCCTCTCTCTATCCTTCTCTTGCACTTCATCTTCATCAACCTGTTGGTGATCATATTTCCTTTTATACTTTTTCGTATTCCCCATATTGATTACTACTTAATGTAGATTAATATTAAATTTACTCAATTTTCTTGTTTTTTGTCTTTTTCACAATGATAAAATAATCATATGTAAGTTGGATCACATATATTTTTTTTCTTTTTTATGTGAAGATTCATTTTCTTTTCCTCTTTTTTATTTACAACAATACCTCAATCTCATAAGAAAATATTTCATAACTAAGGTATTGGAATTGCAAAGGGAAATCTTGAAGCTATCTATTTTCTACAAGGAAGCTCTCATGTAGAAGGAGAGACAAGGTCCAAGACCAAGTGGAATCCATTAAAGAGATTTGAAAGAGTCGTGGCCAAGAGGGATTGTGGAATCAAAGTGTTGACCAAAGATGTAATATTTGAATTTGAATGAGAAGTTAGGTATCGGGGTCACTTGGTTGAATCATTCTGAAATAAATTTAGGGAATAATGGTATACATGCATTAAAATATGGGATCTCATTGAAGATGCACATCAAAGAGAAGACTACCTAGTTTTTTCCCACCAGAGGTTTTTCGACGAGTTGAAAAGGTGTTGAGCGAGTTCAAGGAGATTTACAAGAAGTGTGAAGTTGATCTTAGAGGTATACCGTCACTAGAGAATGAGAATATTCATAATATTTTAACAAATGAATTCAGAACAATAATTCAACTAGAGTCTATCATGCCAAAATTAGAAAAATATATCAAAAGGTTCAGACAAGAAAATGTTATGTTGAATCTTCCTAAGGAATAACGTGTATTCACTAATAAAGAGTTATGCAATGAGTTATTTGAAGAGTGGGGAACGTATGATGTTGAGTATGCACCAACTAGATCACTCAGTTCACCTAAAGTCATAATAGCCTGCATGGCTTTTGTGACCTTTTTTCTATTTATGATTTATTCTATTTTTGCATATAATTTTGTCTAGAAATATGGAAATTGACCTCTAGGAAAGAATCTTTGGATTTATGATGATTTGGGAAGGATTGTAGCTCGAAATTATTTTAAACTTAATTCATAAACTATTTTTGGAGTCATGGGACATTTTTGCTGAAGATTTTTGTGTATTAATTCTTATTCATGGATTACTCTAGTCTTGAATTGATGTCACATGTGTCTATTAAGGATATCATTTTTTGCCAAGTTATCTTGCACGATTGGTGAAATTATTGGTTATTATATTTTTAGTGAATATTTATATTATAGTTTATTAATTATTTTCTTATTTTTCATAATATGTTTTCATCATACCATATATGGTACACTATGGAATTATTTCTAAATGTCATGCTTATATAATTTTCATCATTTCTTAGGGAATTAAAAGTTATGGATCATTTTCATTCATTATTCTTGAAGGTTATCTTTTAGTAACAAATTTCTTCAAACTCTCTAGATTAGTTTTATTTTTTGTATTGAATATATAAATTATAAAAACATAAACATAATGGAAATATATTTTTGAATTAATTCATAAATCTCATCAAATTGTTTCCAAACATTATCTTAGAGGATTGTTCCATCCAAAACATGGAAGAGTCTAATTGGGCCTCTTCCTTGGGTTTAATCCATACTATTGAGAATTGAGAATCTACCCCCCTCAACGAAATAATAATCTTTTAGTTTTATGTCATTTGTTTGATGGTTCGGTGGAATAGAAAACCAAATGATTTGATCCAATAACATATCTGCTACACGATATTTTTTTTCAGTCACTAGTCCCTAAAGGAGATGGAGAGAACCGATTTTCAAACTACTTAGACTATTTTTCATGTAGTTCTCAAAATTAGATTGGCTCGTAGAACAGTTCAATTCGCCTAGTTGGTAACAATTAAAAATAATGTCCCATTTATCCCAAGTAGATTCATATATATATGTTGGATTTTAATCTTATACTGTATCAATTATCTACTGTGGTCCTACCTTACTTTCATAGATTGACCCAGGTTCAGATTTAACAAGCTCCCAACAAAATCCTTCTAAAATTATCGGCCTCTCTGGTAAACTAGAAGGCAACGCAACACACAGAGTGTACTGCATAGTCTCAGTCGAGATAGCTCTATGGGTGGCTGCAATACTCAGGTGTTTGCAACTTGGGAATGAGTGGAGATCTGTGGTTGTACTCTGTAATATTTATTTATTCAGTTTAACATCAGAGCAATCATCTTATTCATGCATGTGAAATATCAGATCTAACTAGTCACTTTATTCATTCATTTAGCATTCAACCCTTAACAATAATAGAGATGCATACATTCAATCGCATAACATAGGTGTTACCATGGTTCACCCCCTCCTGGGCTACATCCACAAAGATCTGGCTCTCAAGCTCTTTATTATGGGTCAATAATATTTCACATCGTGCGTGCTTACAATCTTGAATCTTACACTCTCAACAGGATCCTTGATCCCTGCGAGGCTGACTAGATCGCACCAGGCTCCTCAGCCTGCGATCTAACCCCCAGGACCGAGTTCCTCACTTCTTATCTAGCTCACCAACTTACTGAATAGTACAATTCTTACAACTCTCTTCCATCTGTCCTCTCTCTTCTCATCATCTCCCCCTCTATCCTCTAAGTACTACTTATTTATATTCTTGTCTCATCAACCATTACAATACATTGCAAAACCCCTAACCCTAGCGTCGTTAGGTCTTCCTTGCATGTGCACCTCGCATGCTTCCCTCGCATGTGTTGCTTTTCCTTCTAGCTGCCCTTTCTTCCTTTCATTCTTCTCTTCCCAAAAATATCATTTTCCCTTGACTAGGTCTGCATCCAACAGACCCCCAACATTGACATGTGGCTCGTCCTAAGCCACCTAAGCTTTGTGTGCTTCTTCAAAAACTCCTGCGAGAGTATGTAACATGTCTATGAGTTCCCTTGCTTGTGTTTGTGCCTACGTGGTATTTTCTCTGAGTGCGTCCAATACTTGCATTGTAATCTCCTCCTTGATCATCTCTATGCACTATGCCTGAGTTTGCGCCATGTTCTTCTTTTTCTCCTTTTCTTGCACAATGAATTTCACTGCTAGCTCTTAAAGAGGTTCCATTTGAGCTTGTTGATCCTTCTTCTTTGTCTGCGCAACTATGATCTCTACTTGCAGCTTATTCATGTCTTGTAATCCTTTGAGGAACTTAGTGATATTCATCATTTTCTTCCTCTACTTGAGGTCCTGGATAGCTGCACTAATATTTTCCTCTTCCATGTCCCACTACTAGACCTACTGATCCTCCTCTAGCTTTTTCCATAGTCATGCTGCACTTTCAAGCAAGTCGAAAACTGCATTGACTTGTCATTCCATTTCCTCCATTTTCCTTGCTATTTCATGCTTCCTTTGTTACTTCACCTCTGGGGGAGTGGTAGGGATGAGTTTTTCCCAGAGGTTCTCGATATCCTTCCTATATTGATCGATTGTTTGCACAATATGATCAATTTTTTGCGTTGTCCTAGACTCTGCTATTTGCGTGCTTTTTGGAATTCTGTCATAGGCTACAGCCAATCCTTTCTCAAGCCTATCTGCGTGATATTTCTCGTCTTTGGTCTCAAGATTGACTTGCTCGAGTACCAACTCCAACTCCTCTTTGTTGTCCTTGGTGTGCTGCAATTCTGCTGCATTTGTGCATGCGCACGACTTGCAGTTTATATAGTGCCTTAGTTGGTATCCACCCCATTACCAATTATATTTGTGCTAGGTATTTCAAGGGTATCTGGCCTACAATCTCATCCATGCGTAGCATGCTGGGTGTAATGTGAAAATTTTAGCTCACATGTGCTATCGTTTGGATCATATCCTGCTCGCTTAATGTAGCCTTGGCTCCTACTTCTGATGCTTCGGGGAATGAATTGGTTCCTCTGCCCGCCCTTCGCATTTCAACTTTCTTTGATATTTTCTAGGAGCTACCTCATGTCAACCAACTCGTCCTGAATCTGTTCCCTTTGGTGTTGGGCATCTTCAAAGTACTCAACTTCCCAGTCATGGACTCTTTCAGCCACAAGGTTTGCATTGTCCTCGGTGATTGTATATTCCGATGGCATTTTGTGCATATTAGCCTTCTTACACACACCCCCAGTGTGTATGATCGGCCTCTTGGTATGGACTTGTTCATGTTGGGTAGAACTTGATGTGGTCCCCTGTGATGTCTCAACCTCTTTTTCCTGTTTCTGTGGTGCCTGGATGGTGTCCTTTGTCCCCGCCTGGGTACCTTTCTTTGGCGCACCCCCTTTATTTTGTTGTGTCAGATTCTCACTTGGATTTGGCTTCTTGGGCACAGTTTTATCTCTGGTAGGTGTTTGTTCTTTCCCTACATCAACCTCCTTATCCATGGGCATCTTTTGAATCAGAACTGGAACTCTCCAGTCATCTTGCCAATCCTTGATGGCCATCTCTACATCCTCTTCTTTGACGCAGTATCGTAGTTATAGCCATTCCTTCCAGGGATACCTTCGTGCTTGGATCCATAATGTATGGCTAGTTTCTTTGAAGTTGGCGATGTCTCGATATTGCAAGACCATTTCTGGCGTAATTTGCCAAGTGTTGGCAATGCTTTCCTGCAAGTCTTTGTAATAACCTGTGAACATGCCTACATTTGCACTTTTGGTTTTGGAGTTCGAAGTGCTCCCCAACGATATGTATCGCATTGCACGGAAATGAGTGGTTTGCTCACAAAAGTATGTATACTTAGGCTACTTCCATTGGACTAAGGCGATCATGACGAGTAGCCAAGAGTAGTGAAACTTTGTCCCTAGGTCCTACGCATCTTTGTAGTCCGCAAGGAACAGGTTTAACAAGTACAGGGCCCAGCTGAGCATAGTGCCCTCTGCGCACTGTGCTGTAGTTGCAACGACCCTGACAGGGACTTCCTCCTTGTGGAACTTCGTGAGAAACTTCCACGCCATGAGTTTGGTGGACAACCTTGTTGATGTGTCACTGATGCGCTTGATGATAATTCTGTGCGACCCTCTTTCTGTGCCATAAGTCTTCTTCATCTCCTTCACCAACTACTTCTCCTTTGTCTTGTCATCGAGGAACTGCGTGAGACTGTCCCCCTGAGATGGAAGCCCTGTAATAAAATAAATGAGATCTACGTCTATCGAGACAGGCTCTTCCACCCATAGGTATCCTCTGTGGGTTACTTCCATCAGCTGCTTGATGCATTTATTTACATCCTGACCCCTTTCAAAATGTGGGATATCAAACATGTTTATAATCCTGGTGTTGACCAGTCTGACTGCCCACTGTTTCGGTTGGAAAATTGGATCGTCGAAGGTTCCTATACCCACGATGTCCAGGTACACTTTCTTTTGCAAATTCAAGAAACTTCTCGATGTCATCGTCATCATGGTCTGAGTACCATAGTTTTTCCATGCATCCTAACAGGTTAGCCATGATACGAAGCCCCTCCAAAATGTGCGGTAAGACTATGGTTGTTCTAACCTACCTGCACAATGATATTTCTATTGGTTGCTTGCCCTTTCTCTATGGTGGTTGAATCGAGGTTCCAGCCTCCATTGTTCTCTCCTTTGTATATGCCTCTGGCTGGTTGGTGACATCTTCTACTATACTCTCCTGTTGTTTCTCTAGCGTTGTTGTGTGTGACCTTCCTGGCGCGACTGCTTTTGTCTGGTTTGGGACCGTCCCATTAACCCTTGGGGCCTCTTTAGGGTTTTCAGGGTGCAAAGTATTACATGTGTCCTTGGCCTGTTGGTCTTGTCCCATTTATGACATATCAATGTCCATGCCAACTATTGTTTTTTGTTGGGTTTCCTTCACCATGGGTGTGGGGATCGTAGGTTCCATATTGGGCGAAGGGATTTCATCCAAGTTGACGAATTTGATAGTCTGTGTGGGTTCCTGGTCGATTCCTTGTCACTTTTGTGGTGCTCTAAGGTTGCTTTGAGGTCTTCTGCAGGCCTAGTTGGGCGTACCTATCTTGGGTGGTTCCATGGTAGTTAAGATGGTCTCCGCCGAGCTAGTTCGTTATGTGACTCTTGCGAACTCGCTCTTTTTTCGTATACTCTATCGCTTTGTGCTTTTCTCAATTTCACAATAACCCTTCTGATACCCGTGTTCTTTCCTTATATAGAAATCGTGTGAAACTTCTCGGAGAAGATACCCGAGATGTGTTTTAAATGAAATGGCGCTTCCCACATACCTGCCATTGAATTCCCTTGACGTCGCCAGTTTGCGTGATTAATGTGACGTCATGTAGATCGTTCTTGTCATTCAATTTTTATAGACACTGCCAGTTGGCACCTATTTGTTGTAACCGTCATTTTTCCAATTTTTCGACTTTTTATGACCATTGGTCCTTTTTCCTGCACGCTAATTGTTCCAAGTGTGTGTTATGTTGTTTGGACGGTGCACATGGACATTTTATTTTCATCGCACTACCTCTCCTTAAGCTGGGTGTTGTCTTCTGATGTCTGGCGTGGTAACGCTCTGTTGTTGCATGAAGTCCTTTGTTGTCTGGTGCATTTATTTATTATTTTATTTTTTTTAAGTGCTAGGAGGTTGACTGTCCCTATACAGTTTCAATCGGCTCCCATTAATCATTCCTCTGAGTTTTGTTCCTCCCAAATCCTTCAACTGTACAACTCCCCCATCTGTGAAAACCTTTACTTCATATGGTCCCAACCAATGCATTCTGAGTTTTCCTGGGTGTTGAAGAGATTTATTGTCGTATACCAAAACTAGGTTTCCCTCCTTGAAACTTTTCCTCTTAATATGTCTATCATGCCAAGATTTGTCCCTTGATTTCTACATCTCTTGGTGAAACCCTGCTAGAATCTTATCTTCTTCCATGATCATCAATTGTCTTAGCCTTTCGTGTACTACGCCTCGCTCTATCATGTTCGTAATTGTTGCTACACACAGACTAGGTACCAAAAATTCTAATGGCACCATTGCTTCTTGTCCATACACCAATATGAATGGTGTCTGCCCTGTCAATTTTTTTCATGCGGTCTTGTATTCCCACAGTATTACTGGTATCTTCAAGTCCCAATCGTCCCTGTTGACGTTGTAAATTTTCGTTAGTGCATTCTCTAGGATCTTATTAAAGGATTCCACTATTCCATTTGCTTGAGGATGATATGGTGTACTCTTTTAATGATAAAATTTAAACTCCTCGGTCATAGCCTTAATAGTGTTGTTGATGAAGTGAGTTTCTTGGTCACTCGTCAAAATCCTTGGGTATCCAAATCTAGTGATCACTTTCTCAAACAAGAAGTGTGTTGTTGTCTCTGCGCTGCAATCTTTTATTGGTGCCGCTTCTTCCCATCTTATTAAGTACTATGTCGCAGTAATAATATACCTTTCTCTTGACCTTTTTGTTGGTGGGTTAATTGGTCCCACAAAATCTATTTCTCATTTTCCGAATACCTGCAAGGTTACTCGTGGCCTAGGGGCATCTCATCCTGTTTATTAGGTTTACCAACTCTGACACACATTACATCTCTGCTTGTAGTCCTTTGAGTCTTTGTGAGCAGTCAACCACCATAGTCATGCGCGCAATACCTTCTGCACGGTATCTTTGCCTGCATAATGTCCTCCTTCTATTCCCTCATGGGCCTCTGCTAAAATCCTAGGTATTTCATGTTCTAGTACACATCTTCTCAAGATGTTGTCTGTACCCATCTTGTATAAGTGTCCTGCAATCAATTGATAGTCTGCAGCTATGACTACCAGATTTTTCTTCTCCGCAGTGTTGAATTCTTTTGGTGCAATCCATGTACTCAAGTATTGAATGATGTATGCAAAATATTCATCAATTACTTAGACTAAAAATAACTGTGCATCGGGAAATTTTTCCTCTATATTCGTACGTTCCTCTCCATTGGTGATCCTTCACAGGTGAACAAATATTTCATTCAACTTCCCTAGTTTGACTATCACTTCGAAGTCAAATTCATGGAACAACAATAACCATCTACAAATTATCCCCCCCAACACTGGCTTATTGACGAGGTATTTGAGATTTGAATGATCTGTAAACATCTTGAAATGTTTCCCCAATAAGTAGTGTTTGAAGTTATGAAGTGCATAGACCATAGATAAGCCTTCTCTTTCTGTGGTATTGTAATTATGCTCCGACTCTGACAGTTTTCTGCTAGCAAATGCTATAAGATGGTCTAATTCCCCTACTCCTTGCTGCACTAGAATAGCTCCAAGTGTTATGGCTGATGCATCTACATGCACATGGAATGTCTTTTCCCAATATGGGAATACTAGTATTGGTGTGATTACCATCTTCTCTTTTAGAGTGTCCAATCGCCGCTGACAGTCCTCATTCCATTGAAACTTGCTATCCTTTCTCAACAATTTCTCCATTGGCACAGTGATCTCCACATACCATTTTATGAATTTCCTGTAATATCATGTGTGTCCCAATGTTTCTCTTAACTGACGTACTGATTTTGGTGGTGGTAGATTGATAATTACTGCAATCTTGGCAGGATCTACTAGCAAGCCTTGTTTGCATACTATATGGCCCAATAGTATCCCAAAGGGTGTTCCAAATATGCACTTCTTAATGTTTAACGATATATAACACTGCCTACATCTTTCTAACATCATCCTCAACACCTCTACATGTTCTTTCAACATACTGTAAACTGTCCAATCATCTAGATATACCTCTAAAAACTGGTGGTTGAATTGTTTGAATACAGCTATGACTACTCTGGAAAATATTGTTGGTGCATTTTTCAATCCAAATGGCATGACTATGTACTGGTAGGACCACCATTCTGTGGAAAACGTGGTCTTGTACCTGTCTTTCGGGGCTATCTTTATCTGATGGTAGCTTGAGAAACCGTCAGTGAATGAGTAAGCTTCTTCACCTCCTATATTCTCCAACACCTCATCTGTGAAAGGAGTAGGGAAAGGGTCATGTAGGAAAGCATAATTCAACTTCCTTAGGTTGACACATATCCTTATGCCTCCATGCTTCTTCTCTTTAATTTCCATAGGGCTTACCCATTCGGATTCCTCTACTGGTTCTATGATTCCAGCCTCCAACACCCTGTCAATTTCTTCTTTCACTTTTTGCTTATATATTGGGTTTAGTATATATGGTCTATGTCTAATCGGTTGTGCCTCATATACTAGACGTATATTCATTTCCCCTAGCTCTCCTTCCATGCTTTCATTTCTTTGAATGTTGTTGGGAACAAGTCGTTGCACTCGCGCAGTAACTCTGTTATTCTTTCTACTGTTTTCTCATCCCAGTAGTCCCAGTGTTGGCCATTTTGGGATTCTCAACTGTCCCAATGTTGATTTTATTCACCTTGATCGACACATCAAATACTTATGATGCCATAGGTGGATATTCCACCTTTCTTTCACCTTCAATTTATGTTATCTGAATGTTTCACGGGTCATCTTCATCTGGTGCTTCTTCCTGCACATGGTAGCATGACAGTCGTTATTTTACTGTCTGTTTGTTCTGTTGTTTCTCTTCTGTCATGAGTTCAAATTTCAGTTCTTTAATGAATATCACCCCTCTGATTCATTTAAGTTTTGAGTCTATGTTGGGGTTCTCATGTTCAAATGAGAAAGTGACTGTAAAATTCTGTTGTAATACTGTCCAATCTATAGTTCCTCTGTGCAATTCCTCGACTGTATACCAGTTTGTTGGAATCCCTTCTAATGTGTGAATAAAATGATGAGGCCATTCCTTTGGTGGTCTCATCCTCCATATCGTTCTACACTTCTCCAAGTGTTCTGTTTCTTCCCCATGTCCTTCATATTTTTGTAGTTGGTTGGTTCCCTGTTCTGCACCAAATCCAATGCATAATAACTGCTTACATTGGTACCAGTCCTTAATTGTCTCTTTGTGCGAACCCCACCATCTTGCAGGTGTTTCCTTGAATGCTATATCCAGGGCTAAGAACATTTAATTTTCTAACACCTCACTTTTGTATCGTGTTAATAATGCTTATAAGTCATTCATCCCATGCAAGATGGGAGGTTCCCTTATCTTCGTACCTACCCATCTTACTGCGTGGTCTATTCTTGTGCATCTTCTTGTGGAGACTTTGTGTAACCTCTACTGCCAATTCTCTAAGCTTGTATTCAAGTCTGACGTGCATGACATGATACTTCTCCAACTGAGTACCCCATCTACATTTGGTTTCACATAATATTCTTCTTGTGTGGTTGTTCTGTACAACTGGTTAAATTCCTCCAGGTCTAAACAAGTGGGTTCTACAAACCCTTCCCCTTCTGATGGATCTAAAGGTGCAATTAATTTTTATTCTCCTGACTCAAATTTCATCTTCCTCGTCTTTAAGTTGATTATGGCCCAACTGTCAAATGCCCAATGCAAGCCAAGAAATGACGGATAAGGTGTTGTGCCATCCACTATCTCTATCACTTCAAAATCAGCTTTAGTGCGCACTCCATCCATATCTATTGTCACCCCCTTTAGTCTTCCAATTGGTAAAAATCTGTATTGATTTGCTAGTTTCAGCTGAACAGGTGAATATCCTAATGTGGGCTCTCCCATACATTGCCATGTCTTCTTGGGTAACACATTTACTTCGGATCCTAAATCTAGTATAATATCTCCCATGTTGAAATCTCCAATGTTGGTGTTCAGTCTGAATTCTCTGCTTGTTCTCCTCCTTGTATGCAGATGATTAATTGTTTTCTGTTATAGATTTCCTTCTACCTCTGTGCTACATCTTTCTATCATATTTTGTAACACTCTAACATATGATGGATCGTTTAGTAGTTTAACATAGGATTGCAAAAAASTCTTAATTGTAATTACTTGTCCTAGGGGTTGTACTTCCTTGGTGTGATCYAGCRATGGAGGCATTTCGTATGCTGGTACTTCCTTAGTATGTTGCGCATTTGATGTCGATGCAATGTTTGGCTTCAAGAATTCTTGTCGGACCTCCTTGAATATCTCCTTTTCTTTATGTGCATCAAACTGCTTCTTCGATTCGACATTCTTCTTCACCCATTGGTGTTGTGTTGGATCTTGTCTTATTGTGTTGTTTCCTGTATTAGCTCCTCCCCGCGTAACTATGTTGATGTTTCTTTCGTCATCCCTTGCTTCCATTGAAATCCAATGAACATTATGATTTTTTTGATTTCTCTTTTCTTGGATCTTCCCCAATAGTGTAGGATATTCTTCTATGTCATGATCTGATGTGCGACAATACATACATGTTGCAGGTGGAAGTGGACATTCTCTTGCATAGTGCCCTAGTTGTTGACAGTTGTGGCATACCATTGTTCATATGGATCTTCCAAAGCCTCCTATTCCTCTTCCTCCACCTATGTATCCAACGCGATCTCCTCGTGGTGCATTATACTAGGGAGATTGGTTATACTATGTGGGGTTATAGTGTGGATGTGTGATATGATATCTTTTCATAGTGACTTATAAAGAATTGTATTAAATGAGCATAAATTAAAGTGCACCTTTAAAGAAGGGAAAAATTAAAAATCAAGAGACATAAGCATTATATCTGAACACAAAAACTTGATAATGGAGTTCATCCCTCGTGGACTACGTCTCCGAGTCCTGCTCTCAAATGGGTAGGCTCTTTCATTAACTCAGCAAAAGAATTTGGCAAATACATGAATATACATCATTTTGAAATCAAGCTACATAAATAATGCTCAGATCAGAAAAAAAAAAACAACACCACTGGATTTGTGGCATCGAATTACCCAAAAATGACTTCTCCACGCTCTGATCTGACTTTGGCACTCCCAGGCCCAAGAGAAATTTTGTCTTGGTTTCTGTGCCCTTTGCAACCTGTAATTATGACAGTATCTACCTCGTAATTTGTGCCCATGATCGTACGGTACGGTCGCACCTCCCCCCCCAGCTTTGGTCGGATTTCTTTTCTTAAGTAATAAACCCGATGGATAAACCAATAAACACTGTGTGGCATGCTAGTTATGGCAGAGTTATTAGAGTGTTGGGTAAGGTGGAGGTTTCGAGGTCGAACCCACTGGACTCCATTTTTGAGTGGT